>PVKY010004104.1:0-19939 GCA_004027775.1 Bradypus variegatus
CACCGGTCGGGGGACGGTGTGTAACTGTCCTTGCCCAGGTGATGAACTGCCCCACCCGGTCCTTATCCACACCTTCTTCCTCCTTCTTGGCATATCTCACACCCTGGGCTTTGAATGTCTAATTTGAAAGGGAGACAGGTGTTCACAGAGCCCACACTCCTCTACCTCATCCCCCACTACCTTCCCAAGGTCCCTGGTGTAGGTGGGTTGGAGCATCTGCTTCCTGGTAGTGTCATGTATATTAACATCCTTTAACATAACATAACAGCCACAGTGAATTTTATAAAACAGACATGACCAGGTCACTGCCTGCTTAACACCTTCTGTGGCCTCCGCATTGTCCTTGGGATGACATCCACTTTCCAGTCTGACACTGAAGACTGTCATCCTCAGACCCCAGCTCCTTCTCCCACGATCTTCACCCCATGGTATGTCTTTTGTATGTAATCCATGATCCTCACCAGACTCCAAATGTGCCACATGTTTTCACGCCAGCCACTCTGTGCTCCTGCCATTTCTTCTGCCTGGAGTGTCCCAGCCAGGGAAGGAGGGAAGGCTGCTAACTTTCTGGTCTCCTGGAAGACCTACTATTTGGGAGATCATTCACCCTCTCCTCATTCATGGCCAGGGCTGATAATCCAACTCCTGGGGCATTAGGTATGGATTTCCCCAGAGGTCACTGGGGCCATGCCCCTGCCTCCACAGCCTCCTGCCCATCCAGGGAGCACCACATTCCCAGACTCCTGTGAGGTCTCCCTTCATTGTGACTCCCCTACTTTTGGTAGCTTCTCTTCTGAGCATATTAGAAGAAGAAGGAAGGGAAAGGATGGGAGAAGGAAGGGGAATGTGAACATGGATTGAGCTCAAACATGACCCAGAAATATTAATCCTCCCAACATACCCATGGGTATCATTATCCCCAATTCATAGATGAGAAAACAGAGTCAGAGAAATGAGAAGATTTCCCAAGCTGTTGACTCCAAAATTCACAACCCTATTGATTTAGTTAGGATAAGTAACACTAGTCACTACAACAAACAGACCCCCAAATCCCCTCAACTTAACGAAAGTTTCATTGGTGGGTAAATTTTAATTTGTTCAGGCTCCTTCC
The DNA here is from genome assembly GCA_004027775.1 of Bradypus variegatus. NCBI lineage: Eukaryota > Metazoa > Chordata > Mammalia > Pilosa > Bradypodidae > Bradypus > Bradypus variegatus. The sequence continues at coordinate 1,112 of PVKY010004104.1, forward strand.
TTCTTGTGGCTCCATCCTTTCCTAGCCTTATAGTGTCTTGGCCATTTAGGGGTAAAGAGACAGAGATACATGAGGGAGTTCACGTGTGTGCATGTGTGTGCCAGGCCTAGAGCTGGCAAATGCTACTTCTGCTCATGTTCCATTGGCCAGAACTCAGTTGCACAACCACATCTAACATCAAAAGAGGCTGGGAAATGTCTAACTGAATGACTGGGAAGAAGAGAAGCTGCATTTTAGTGGTTATTAGTGGCCTCTGCCTCAGCCACATAGAAGGGGAAACCAGTACTCAGAGGGGGTTGAGCAAAGTCAGTCAGAGTAGGTGGTAGAGGAGCCCAGGTCCTTCCCCCACAGGGTAGGAATGGTCTGAGGGCTGAAGCACTTCAGAGGTCAAGCCGGGGGAGACGGGCAGGTTCCAGGTAGTGTTCTGCGAGGTGGGACGCATGGTCTGATCTCAGGGTCCAGTTCCAACAGGAATTTCTCAGGGGATTAAGGGCTCATTGCCCAGGGCATTTATTTGCCCTCAAAGGGGACCTAGGCTCTGGAATGTCAACTGAGAAGAGGCCCCTGGCTTTGGTGCCTTTCTCTACACCTTTGTTGGGTGAATCTGACAGGTACTTTTCTGAACTGCATTGCCCACCTCCTTCTAGAAATAGTATCTATGATTTCAAGCAGGGGTGAGATTACAAAGGTCTAAAACCAGTAAAATCGGAGTAGATACCTGATATATGGCAGAAGCTGGGTCAGGAGGTTCCTTGCTGAGCCACGTGTTAACCCTTTAGTTGCTGGACCTGGGCACTGGTGGAGAGCCTCGGGCGGTGGCCTTTCCCAGCCAGCCTGAGAAGCACGTTGATGTTTAACCAACATCGCAACCCTAATTCTCTCCTTCTGGTGCTGTGTCAGCCGTGGCCCCAAGATTCTAAAATGCTGACAGTCCATCCTTTAAGGACTTTGTAGCTGTATGTATTCTGTGAAGCAACAGTAATTAAAAGCCCAGACTTAAAAATTCAGGCAGAACTGCCTTCAGGTCTGGCTCTTTTCTACCAGTTCCTTCACCTCTTGGACCCTCCATTTTGTGATGTGTAAAATGGCACTTTGACATCACCTGTGAGCATGGGTGTAGCACAGAGAGAAGTCAGTAAATGGGAGATAAAATGATGCCATGTTTATTACGAGCTTGAGCTCTGAGGTCAGACAAAGCCAGTTCAAGTGACAGGTCTGCCACCTACTAGCTGTGTGACCTTGAGAAAGGCACTTGGCCTCTCTGAGTTCCACTCCCCTCACATGCCCCTCTCCCTCTGACTTACACAAATCCAGCTTTGCTGGAGCCAGCATGTTCCAGGCTGGCTCCCACCTCAGGGCCCTGGCCCTGGCTGACCCTTCTCGGAATGCTTTTCCCCAGTATATCCAATTCCAGTCTCTCCAGCCTCTCTGAATGGCTCCCAGGTTCCCCTTCTAGGTCTTTGCTCAAATAATCACTTGCTCAGAGAGGCCTTCCCTCACCTATTCATTTTAAAATTACAACCCTTCCTTGCCCCGATCATTTCATACACTCCCTTCCCCTACTTTATTTTTGTCTGCACCATTATCACCATCTTCTATGCCATAAATTTCATTTGTTTGTTTATTACCTATTGCTAAACACAATGGAATGCAAACAACTTAAGGGCAGGGTTTTGTGTGTGTGTGTGTGTGTGCTTTGCCAATTTATTAGCAATTATAGTGCCAGGTACTTCCATAGCAGGCCCCCAGTAACCTCTGTCAAGTGAGTGAATGAATGAATGAAAAACACTAAAGTGGGGATCATAACATCTACTCCACTGGCTTGCTATAAAGACTCAGTAAGACCATCCACAAAGAGCTCTTGGCCTGGTGAATGTTCAATATTTATGAATCGCTGCTGTCACAGTTATAATATAGAACTCTAAACTGCCATGATTCCATGACTGAAGAGCCAGTGTAGCACTGTGACATAGGACAGGGCAAATCCCGGCCTCCCCATTCACCAGCTGGTAACCTCACTGCCTCAGATCCCCCATCTGTAGGATGGAGATAATGGCACCTGCCTCTTTTTTTTTAATTCAGTTTTATAGAGATACATTCACATAGCATACAATCATCCACAGTATACAACTGTTCACATACCATCATATTGCTGTGCATTCACCACCACAGTCAATTTTTGAACATTTTTCGTACCCCAAACATAAATAAATAAATAAATAAAATAAAAGTAAAAAGAACACCCAAAGCATTCCATTCCCCCATCCCACATTATTTTTCATTCAAGTTTTGTTCCCATTTTTCTATTCATCTGTCCATACACTGGATAAAGGGAGTGTGAACCACAAGGTTTTCACAATCACACAGTCATACCGTGTAAGCTACATAGTTATACAATCATCTTCAAGAATTAAGGCTACTGGGTTGCAGTCAACAGTTTCAGGTGTTTCCTTCTAGCTATTCCAAAACACTAAAAACTACAAAGAGATATCGATAAAGTGCATAAGAATGCCCTCTAGAGTGACCTCTTGACACCATTTGAAATCTCCCAGCCATTGAAACTTTATTTTATTTCATTCCACTTCCCCCTTTTGGTCAAGATGTTCTCAGTCCTACAATGCAAGGTCCAGGCTCATCCCCCGGAGTCATATCCTGCGTGGCCAGGGAGATTTACACCCCTGGGAGTCAGGTCCCACATAGGGGGAGGGCAGTGAATTCACCTGCAGTGGCTTAGAGAAAGGCCACATCTGGGCACCTCCCTCTTAAAGAGGTGGAAGGGTCAATTGAGTTCATAACTGTTTGATATTTACAACACTGCCTGGCATGGAGTAAGCAATTAACAGGCCAGCTATTTTTGTGGTTTGAAAAGCCCACGATTCTAACACTCAATCTATTTGGCGTTAACCCTTCGAAGCATCTAAATCCATTTTTTTCTGAGATTTCTGGGCTGTAAAATCAAAGTGCGTGAAAATTAGGGCCCTTATAAATTTGTTTTTTTCCCATACTGGGCCTGTTTGGGCTTGTTTGGAGAGTGAAAGGGACACTATTAATAATTAAGCTGGGACAGGGGGCGTCTGTCGGGCCGTCTCAGGTGGATTCTCGTGGTAATTCACAAGCCCTTCAGTGGATGTTACAAAAGAGGGTTACAAAAGAGGCTCTCTGCTCAGTAGCTGGGCGAGCTCCCTTTATGTAACCAGCCTTTGTCAACGACAGAAGAGTTACGCAAAAGTCCGGTGAGAGCCCTTGATGCGTCCCCTCAAACACTCCCCGGCTCAGAGGCGAGAGTGTGCGTGGGAAGCCAGCCTTTGCATCCTGCCCCAGCCTGCATCTACCTCGGAGGGGCCAGAGGAATCCTTTTAAAACAGATCAGATCACGTCCACCTTTGCCAGAAACCCTCCCATGGGTTCCATCTCACTCCGGGTAAAAGCAAAGTCCTCCGGGATCAACCCTGTCACCTCCCTACCCCTCCTCTCCTGCAACACACCCCCTCCTGTGTCCCGCGTCAGCCACGCCAACCTCCCGGCTGCGGCTCCCAGCTCCTGGCGCACTTCTGCCTCAGGGCCTCCGCACTGGCTGTTCCCACTGCCTGGAACGCCCTTCCTTCAGGTGTCCACGCAGAGGGAGCTGAAGTTTCTGTTTAAATGTCCTCTTCTCACCACCCTATTTAAAATCACACGCGGCCCCACTCTACATTCCTGGCCCCTCCCCCTGCTCCGAGTTTATTTTCCCCATAGCTTTTATCATCTTCTAACATCCCATACAATTGAGTTATTTCCTATGTCTCTTGTTTATTGTCTCCCTTCCTCCAACACACACACGAATGTCAGCTCCACAAGGGCAAGGGGATTTGTCTGTTTTGTTCACTGTCGTAGCCCCAGTGCCTAGGAGGTAGCAGGTGCTCGAAAATTCAATACTTGCAGAATGAAGACTAACCATGGCCCCCGAGGCAGGTATTTTTATGATCCCATTTCACACATCAAGCTGTGAGAGTGAAAGTCACTTGACCGAGCTCACACAGTAGAGTACCAGAGCCAGGATTTACTAGAAAAATTCATTTATTCAGCATGTGTTCATTGAGCACCTACTGTGTGCCAGGTGCCATGCCAGGAACTGGGATACAACAGCAAATGTTTGAAGGAAATCCCAAACTGAGGTAATACCATTGGAGCCTACACATGGACCCGATAAAGCCTCTGGGTATTGTGTGTGGGGAAACTGAGGCCGAGACAGTGGGAGGAGGGAACAAGGGCACAGCCAGCCAGATGGTGGGAAGGGTCAGGGCAGGAGGTGGGTTTAGGTCTGCAGGAGTTGTCGTGGTTGTAGGGTGAGCCGGAAGGGTGGCAGTAGCTTCTGCAGGTCAAGGGCCACAGGAGAGGTGGGAGAAAGTGCTGAGAAGCCACTCCGTGTAGCGAAAGAGCTCGGGCAGGGGCTCTCTGGGGCACGCTCAGAGCCCTGGGGCTGCCGGGGGAGGCAGAGATCAGAGACCAAGAGATGTAGCCACAGAGGATAGGGTGAATGAAGGAGACAGAGATCAGAGACAATGAGAGTCAGAGAGATAGGGATGGGGGAGACAGATCAGAGATGAGGAGAGACCTAGAAAGAGAGACACAAAATAGGGATGGTGGAGGGTAAGAGCAGAGATGATTCCTGAGCCACTGATAGTTTCAGACTGTGTGATTTCAGCTAAATCTTTCCCAATAAACCTTAAACAGACACCTTCATTCTCCCATAAGCCAGGCACCATGTACCATTGTCCACGTGGGAGGGAAGTCTGAACACAGTCTGGCAGTCTGTCATTGTTTTCCTTTCTGTCCTTGCTTGTTTCCTGGCTGCTAAAACAAATACCATGCAATGGGTTGGCTTAACAACAGGAATCAATTTATTGGCTCATGGTTTCAGACGCTGGAAGGTTTGCTTCCTCCTGGGGTGCATATCTTTTGGTCAGTCAGCAAATCTTTGGGGTTCCTTGGTTTTTCCATCACCTGGCAACATACATGGCAGCATCTTCTCCTTTCTCCTCCGGTTTCCATTGACTTCCAGCTTCTGGCCGCTCCCCCGGGTTTCCCTCACTGTCTGACTTTCACTCTACTTACAAAGGCCTCCAGTAATCTGATTCAGTGGGGCCACACCTTAAATGAATTAGTATCTTCAAGAGATGTTATGCACAGTGGGTCCAAGACCTGGAATGTGGACCAAGACCAAGAACATGGCCACACTGGGGTACACAGTTCAATCCATCACAGTCACCTTAGAGTGTGGGCAGCTCCGTCGGAGAGGGGAAGCTGCCCATCTCGGTCTGGGGGAGGTAAACCGCAGTGCTTCCGACATCTTCCCTGAGGACCACAGTTGAGTACTGTGGCTTTCAAAGACCTCAGAATCAACCAGGTTGCAAATACGCTGAGAAGTCAGATGGGACAGCTGTGGATTATCCTTGCTTTGGCTTCTCTTTCCATAATAGCCTGCAAAATTGGACAGTAGCTTCTTAAATGAATATATGTGACCCAGGGGTTTACTTCCAGGGATTGCTCCTGCAGAAATGCTTCCAGGTCTGGCCCAAGACCTGTGCACTACAGTGTACACTGGAGCAAAGCGAAGAACTGGAAACAATCTGAATGCCCATCAGTATGGGGATGGGTGAATAAATGATGGCACATCAAACACAGAATGCCATGCAGCCATCAAGGAGAATGAGTTAGAACTGTACATATTGCAATGAAACAGGATCTGAGATGGATGGGTAAATGAAAAAAAAAAAAGCCCATAATGGAATACATAAGATGATCGATTTCTAAAAATTATCTATGACTATTCATATTTATGCTTGCATTTGCTCCCTGTGTACCCTGCTCTGTGGAGTGAGTTGGTCCATGGTGCATCATGGGAACACAGGCTCAGGGCACAAGGGAAACTTTCAGCAAATGACCATTCGATTGCTTACACAGCACAAAGGGTCCAAGAGAGCAGGGGAGGAGATCCCACGGTGGCTGGTCTCCCAGGGTGACCCAAACTGCTCAGGTCAGGGTTGGTGGATGGCGGCCCTGCATGCCCCACTTTGCATCGAAGAGGGACAAATCTATACTGTTTGAGGGTGGAGTTCTGCTCCATCCGGAGTGGGACAGGAAAAGGAAAGTCCTGACCGTGGGAAGGCTTATTGCCCTGGGCACCTACCCCTGTCCCCAACTTCCCAGACTTCAAACTCAGAATTGCATTAGCTGCAGTCAGCCTCCATCCTCAAATGGGTGCTGTCCCCTCCACACCAATGCATGGGGGTCCTTGGTCCTTGTGCTCAGCCAGCCCAGGCCAGCTTGACAAGGTCAGGCCGAGGAGGGAAAGGGCTGGTCTGAACCTGTGACCTGGGGGTATTTCAAGAGGATCGGGAGCCCACATCTGAGCCTGGTGCTGGTTGTCTCCGTCTCAGCAGAAAAGATGTCAAGAGTGGAATTGAGCAAATTCTCTTGATCTGTGGGGAGGTCTACTTGGGGCTATATACAAGAAGCAAAGAATGTCCGAGTTACAGAAGAGCTGTGTGGTGGTTTGGAACTATGTATGCCAGAAAATGTTCTTAGACTTAATCCATTCCTGTAGGTAGAAACCCTTGTAAATAGGACCTTTTGACGAGGTTACTTCAGACAAGGTGTGGCCCAGGCTGGGTCTTAACCCTATTACTGAAGGCCTTGTAGGGAAGGTCACAGAGAGAGAAAAAAGTCACAGAGGGAGGAGACAGAAGCTGAATGTCAGTGGAACCCGGAAGGGAAAGGAGAGGCCAACAGAGGCTGCCATGTGCTTTGCCATGTGACAGAGGACCCCAGGACTAAGGACCTCCAGCGGCCAGCCCCAGAATGTCTGTCTTTGGGACAAAAGCATCACCTTGAGGATGCCTTGATTGGGACTTCTCCGAGCCAGTAAGTCCCCATTGTTGAAGTCAACCCATTGCATGGTAATTGCTTTAGCAATGAGGAAAGAAAACAAGCTGGAAGAAGCCATCTAGACCAGGGATGGCTAATACATTTTGCTCATACATTTACTTCCTTATTCTTTGCCCACAGCAGGCATCGCCACCATCTTTTGGACTAAACCTCCTAGTCCTTCTCAGGATTAGCAAACAAACAAAGTTGACATATGCAGTGAAGCCTATTTATAGTCACAGGTTTGGTTCAAAGTCTCCACCTTTAGCACATTAATTCTACTGACAGAAAAACTGTAACTGAGAACTTAGGACTTAAGGGATGATTATGATTTTACTGAACCATTATGTAGAGGTTCCTTTTACTTTCTGGCATATTAGAGTAGACAAAGGGAAATACCTGAAATCTCTGAACTGGAATCCAGCTGCCTTGATCTCTGATAATGATTTTATAACGATAGAGCCTTTGTCTTGCGATTGTAGAAAACTTGTGACTGACCCTCACTTATACTTCCTTATCCTGTTTTTCAACTTTAGAGTCTTATGACCACTAAAGAAAGGCCTTGAGTCAGCCCAGAACTAACTCACCCCAATTCCAAATCATCTCTAACCTCATCACCTGGAGACATTGTGCTCATTATCCTAAAACCTGCCCAACTTATGATACTATAAAACCATCGGAGTCACAGCAGTTTGGAGAGACAGATTTTTAGGCTCATAGGCCATCTGTTCCCCTGCCTCTCACCTAGCAATAAACTCTTTCTCTCTTTGAAACCTCGGTGTCATGGGTTGGCTGTTAAGCACGTCAGGCAGAGAACCCATCACTTTTGTTCGGTATCAAAACTGAGACCCAGGGATGTGGAGAAAATTACACCTGGTTGCAGAGTAAACTGAGATGCAGACCAGAGCTTAGTCTCCTGATTTCCATCGCAAAGATGCTCCAAGACCCTTGGTTCCCATATCCCAGGGTGGGACGGAGTCTTGCTCCAAGTCTCACCTGCTGCATGCAAATGACGAAAGCATCAATGAAGTCTCGGTGCTGAGCTGCATCCAGAGAAAATTCCTGCTCCCTCGCCATGTGTGCCACAAACTCCTTCTGCTCCTCAGAGACTTCAAAGAGTGACTGTGTAGCCCAGGAAGATGCCCCAGCAGAGGGGGAGAAAGGCCACATAATGGAGGGAAGAAGGTCCTGGAGAGTGCGCATCCCGGCACCTGTTGCTCCCTCTGCCTTAACTACCACCCCCATCCTTCCTTTCCCTTTTGCTGGCTTATTCCTGTCCACTCAGGTCTCAGCTTAGATCTAATGTCCTCCAGAAAGCCCTCCCTGCCTCCAGGCTGCGTCAGGCACTTCCTCTTACTTCTGGATCTTGGCTCACGCTGCTTCCTCTGCCGTTTTCTTCTCTCCCCAAACTAACGTCTACTCATCCTCAATAGTCAGCTCAGTCACCTCCTCCAGGAAGCCTGCCCTGAAGCCCCTCCTAGCCCTGGTCAGAAGCCTCCTCAGGGCTTCCCTGCTCAGAACCCAGAGCACTTTGGCCCATGATGGGGAAAACAGACCAGAGGGTCAGGGCTGGGACAGGGGACACCCAGGCAGAGGGGTCAGGGCTCAGGTGGGGAAAAGCACAGAGCCCCTGGGAACCCAGCCCGAGCTGAGGGGTGCGGTCAGGAGGAGTCCAGCTGGAGGAGTGGACATCTGAACTTCCACTAGAGGCAGGAGTAGCAGTTAGCCAAGTTATGAAAAGGGAAAGCACATTCCAGTCCAAGGGTTTAGCCCATGTGAAGGCCCCGAAGACCTGTGCCAGGAAGGATGCACGGGTTGTGCACTGCACAACAGTGTCACATCTGAGGGGCACCAACCACATGGTAGACATCTGGATTTACATGTTCATTATGACAACTGTCTGGAAGATGGCAGTCTGCGGTGTGAGACAGGGCTACCTTTTCTAACTCACAGAAGGCACCATGTGGGCTGGTGGGGGCCCTGCCCTCAATGACTCTCAACATCGTGAAGTGTTAATATTGTAATTTATGACTGCATAGGAAAAGGAATGGAAGCAAAGGCCAGGACTACCGTTAAGGATAGGACTCCCCTGGGGCATTTTCCAGTGTCCCTGGGAGGTTAGAAACCAACAGTGGGAAAATGCGGATTGAGTTCAACTGCCCTTGAGAGTGATGTGGGAATGAAGGCTCCCAGAGGGAAAGGGGCTTGTCTGAGGTCGCGGAATGAACAGATGGAGTTTGCACAAGTGTACACATGCACGCGCACACACACACACACGCACACACATATATACGCACACAGTGCGGTGCACACCTGCATGCAGTACACACAGGCACCACTCACACCTGTGCTCATGTACATAAACACACACACACACACACACACACACACGCCTGTTCCCAGACCCTGGCTCTCAGCACATATCTTCCCGAGCTCCTCCAGGCAGCTGGCTTCCTGCAGATCTGGTCTGCTTCTCCGGGCTCCACCTCCCCGGCACCAGGCCCTGGAGAGAGCTGGGGCAAACCTCCTCTCTGGCCCTGGCTGAAGGTGATGCCTGCAGGGAGGGACCCTGGGATCAGAGAGCAGGAGGAATTTTCCAATCTGTGCTTTCCAGGGGAGGTGGTCACTAACTAGGAACTCAAACTGGAGTAGGAGCGAGGGGTGAATGTGGCGGGAAAGGTGTGCCGTGGGCCTAAGGCAGGAGGGGCGCTTATCTGAGCCCATGTTTTGTGCCAGGGTCTCACTGAAGTGCTTTACATATATTAACTGACTGAATGCGCCAACATCCCTGGTGTAGGGAGTGGGCACCGTTATTTCCATTTTCCAAATGAGGAAACAGAGGCACAGAGAGGTTAGGTAACCTGCCAGGGGTCACACAGTTAGAAAGTGGCAGGCGGGGATTTGAACCCAGACCCTCCGGTGCCAGCATCTGCGCACTTAACCACTGTGTGGTCAGCTGGCCCAGAGGCAGTGCCCTCCACCACCCTGCTGCCCCCAGCCTCGTTGTAGCCCCTGTCAGTCTTCTGGGAAATGGCCACCTCCGCCCTCCTCCCGAGGCTCCAGCAGATCCTCCACCTGGCAGCCCCGCGTGGGGCAGGCCCAGGGGCCCGGGAACACTGCCCCGACCGGCCTGCACCTGCAGGGACAGGGCGGGTGGCTTTGAGTCCCCCTGGGGTTGCTAAGTGCCTGTCTGTCCAATTGTGTCCGTATGTCTCTTGGGAAGTAGTTGCCTCCCTCTGGGCCTCCATCCCATACTTTTTCCGAGTTCTCTTTCTCTCCATTTCTCTCTGTGTGTCTCTACCTGATTCTGAGCACCTCTGCCTCGACGTCTGAGTTCTCCTCCGTGTTGTGCGGCTTGCTGTCTCCCCCTTCCTGCTCCTCTCACCCTGCCTTGCTCTGGTCTCTATTTCTGTATTTCTCCCCCTTTTGGTCTCTTTCAGCGTCCGTCCTCTGTTTCTCTATTGCTCAATAATTCTGCTTCCCTTCCCCCTCCTTCATCCCTCTCCTTCCCTCTCCCTGTCTCTCTATCTCTGGGATTCTCCATGTTTCTGTCTCTGGGTATTTCCGATTAGAAACCCCCTGAGTCCCTCCCTGCCCCGCCCTCTCCTCCATCCGCGCCCGGGGAGAGGGGAGCGGGCGGCGGAGGGAGCCTGGGTCCCAGCTGCCCTGCCCCTCGCCCCATCGGCCTTTCTCAGCTGCAGGCGACTGCCCAGACCCGGGAGGCACAGCAGGCGCGGGGGCAGGCCGGGGGGGGTGCCTGGGGCAGGAAGAGGGAGGTGGCCGCGAGCCCCGGCGCGGAGAGCCCCGCCCAGGCCCGGGAGGACCGCGCGAGGGAGTCAGCGCTGCGCGCCCTGCGGTGCGGAGCCTGGCCGGGTCTCACTTTGAGCCCTCAGGCTGCTTTTCCCTCAGCTCTCAGCTAGAGGGTGGCCCCCTCTTTGGCTTCCTCAGCACCCCCTCCTCCTCTCTTTCTGTCTTTCAGTCTGCAGTCCTTCTCTCTGTCTGTCCTTCCTTCTCTGAGCTTCTGTGCGTCTCTCGCTGTCTCTCACCATCTCTCCATCTGCTCCTTTGCCTCGGTTTTCTTCTCACCCCCTCGGGTGTCTATCACAACCTCCAACTCCATGACTCCCACTGGGGTAGTAACACGTTTGTCACATTGCAAGGGAAATGATCAACATGCGTCCCACTCCAAGTATGCAAGGGCACTGACCGAACCAAAGAACGCTGGCAGAGAACCACCAGGAAGGCCACGCTGGGCAAAACGCCTGAAAATTGCCTTGTCACCGTGTTTATCTTTATTTCATTGTCATCAGTGCCTGGCACTGGAATAACAGCTCCACGACAGCAGGGGTTTTTAACCTGTTTTGTTCACTTCCGGATCTCCAGGGCTTAGGGTCCAGCTCGCAGGGTGCTCAGTAAATGTTAAGTGACTGCCTTGCTTGCGGCCCCTTGCTGTGTCACCGTCATGCATCCTCCTCTGGCTGTCTCTGGGGTACACCGCAAGTCTGACTCTCTCTGCTCTTTTGCTCTCGTTGATTTCTTTCTCCAAATCTCCCTTCCGTGTCTCTGCCTGAGCAACTCTGCACCCACCAAGGGCTTACCAGGTGCCAAGCAACCCTCTGGGCACTTGTTCTCATTTCCACGTCTTGACCCTATCATGGAGGTGTGGAAGATACAGTAATGCCCCCCAAGAGGTCCACGTCCTCACCCCAGATCCTGTGCCTGTGTTCCCTTATACAGCAAAGGGGCTTTGCAGATGTGAGTAAACCAAGAATCTTCAGTGTATCCTGGTGGGCCCAGTGTAATCAGAAGGGTCCTCGAAGGATAGGAGCAGGAGGGTCAGTGTTGGAGAGAGAAGATGGAAGGACGGAAGTGGGGGACAGAGAGGAGAGAAGTTGCTACCTGGCTGGCTTTGGAGATGGAGGAAGAGGCCATGAGCCAAGGAATGCAGGCGGTTTCCAGAAGCCAGGAAAGACAAGGAGAGGATTCTCCACTAGAGCTCCCACAGGAACGCAGTCCTGCTGACACCTCGATTTTAGCCTGTGCCACTCATTTCGGCCTTCTGACCTCCAGAGATCTCAGCTAGTAAATCTGTGTTGCTTTCAGCCATTAAGTTTATGGTATTTATAATAGCAGCAATGGGAAACTGATAAAGTAGGTATCCAAGCTTTCCAGATGAGGAAAATTGAGGATCAAAGAGGAGCAGACACTTGCCTGAGCTGGTATGACGAATAAATGAGAAAGCTGGGATTTGAACCTGAGTCTGACCCTAATAATTAGTGCCTTTACCTGCCACGTCGGCACTTCCCAGAGTGCCATGTGGAGCCCCGGGCCTGGGAGATGGTGATCAGTGCACCAAGGAAAAGCAGTCTGAAAAGTCAGAGGGGCTGAGGGGTCCACTGTCAACTCCCCTGCCCTCTTGGAGAGGCATTGACAATGCACATTAACATTCTCAAGGCCCTGAGAAGTCCTGCAGGAAAGAAACCTTTGTTTGACCCAGGCTCTCTCTTGTTCATTTGTCCTTAAGAACCCTTTCCCCAGAACTTACTCTCTTCTGCCTCTCACCATCTCTATCTACTTTTCTCTTTGACTTTCACTCTCTGCCATCTCTGTGTGTGTCTCTGAATCTCTCTGAGAAAGGCAGCGTAAAGAAATGGTTAAAATAGCAGGCTCTGGAACTAGGCTGCCTGGGTTTGAAGCCTGACTCTCCCTCTACCCTGCTATGTGGCCTAGGGGAAGGCCTTGGCCTCTCTGTGCTTCATTCTCCCCATCTATGTATTGAGAATGACAACAATACCTACCTCAAAGAGTGCGGATTAAATGAGTTGCTCTCTGAAAAACACTTCACACCATCCCCGTCATGATTTCTGGGGCTGGAATGTGGTCTCAAGCCCAGGGCTGGGTCTGGTACAGCGAGAGCCAGAGCCTGAGTCAGAAAAGTCCATAGTGGCACCTCTCCAAGGTTGGGAAAGTGCACACTGTACCTTTTCAAGAGATCAGAAATGTTGCTTTCCTCCTCCTGGGTCAGAGGTGTTTGGGGTTGAGGCTTTGACTTTTAGACGCAGATAAAGACTGGCAGCTTTGACTTTTAGACCCAGATAAAGTACTGCTCACCCCTCTGCCCCCACATCCTAGGCCACCTTGGAGGTGACAAGTGGTTCACTTAGCAAGCATGCTGGCTCTCCATTTTAGAGAGAGGAAGAGAGGCTGATAGCAAGCAGAGACAGGCAAACACAGACACAGTCACTCATGTGTTCAGTAAATGTGGATGACCCCTGTCAGGGGCAAGGCAGGTGCAGTTCACGTGATGATGGAGACAGGCCTGAGTTTAGTAGACATCAGTCAAATTGTACCCAGTCTCTGCACTCCTGGGACTCTGAGTCTAGAGACATAGAGACCATAGGGTCAGAGAAAAGCACCTACACAGTGACAGTCAAAAACCGAGGGACATCTGACCAGCTCGGTCAGAGAGATGCCAAAGAGTCAACCGTCTGTCTTGATGTTCCCAGATCTCAGCCTCTGTGCCGTTCCTTGCCTGTCCCACCCCTGCCTCGAGGTCTCACCAATTTTGTCTTTTGCATCCCCTCTTGCCACCTCGCTCATCATCTCTGTCTTTGTGGCTGTCACAGGAAAGGAGAGGGGAAGGAGATAGACATTGAGCATCTGCAGGTCACACAAAGATGGGGATAGGATATGAGCACCCACACAAACATGGCAAGCACACACAGACTCACACACAGGAACAACCACCACCACCCAAATACATACACACCTTCCCACTTAAAACCATACAAGCATATGTAAGCATACACACAGCTGCAAGGAAGCTCAGCTTCAGGAAGGCACACCATGCAAATATAAACACAAAGGGTCAAGATGATGTAACAGGAACCAGATCAACCCTCCCACCAGAAACAACCATGAAATGCAGAACATATATGATAAAACCGTTTTCACGACACAGGACATCAGACAATGAAGTCAGGTGATTCTGGAGAGATGGGAAACAAAAGAGGGGAGTTAAACGATCACCCCAGCTTATGGCCTTAAGAGAATTTCTGGGCTGCAGTGCTGGAAGAGGGCACCCAGGCAGATATCAATGGACTCCCTGAGTTGATGAAACAGATTGGAGAGTATGAGGGGATCCAGGCACCTAGAATGCACAAGAGAGAACAAAAGTTAGGAGCTGCACAGGGAGGGAATTCTGGAGATCTAATATTCATCAGCTCATGAGGTTGAGGAAACTGCCTGGGGTTGGGGAAACACCCAGAAGGATTAGAGGAAACAGTGCTAGATGCTCACACAGGGCCAGGAATAGTGTTTGTTCTCCCCAGCCAGACTGAAAACATTCCTAGCTCATGGGCCATTGAGACTCAGGAAGATCTTGCCTCAGTATTGGGGAATAATTAATTAGTCCTAAATCTGAACACTGCTCAGGACCCACTGAACAAAAATACAAGACCTGAAAGGCTCAAACTTTCCAAGTAACTTAACTGCATTCCAGAAGAAAGTTTGAGAATACTTACAGGAATACATATATCCAGTACCTAACAAGGTAAATTGTACAATGTCGGAATCCAACCAAAAATTACTAGGCATACAAAGAAGCAGGAAAATATGACCCACAATGAGGAGAAAAAAGTCAGTATAAACTTATCCAAAACTGACACAGATGTTAGAATTAGCAAACAAAGACATTAGAACAGTTACTGTAAATGTATTCTGTATGTTAAATAGCTGAGTAGAGATAGGATGAATCTAAAAAAGACCCAAACATCTAGAGATGAAAACTGCAATAAGTGAGATGAAAAGTACACTGGACAGGATTGATGGCAGATTAGACATTGCAGAAGAAGAGATTAGTAATTTGAAGTCACAGCAATGGAAACTATTCAAAATGAAATGCAGAGAAAAGAGAATTGTAAAAACAAAAACAAAAACAGCATCAGCAAGCTGTGGGAAAGCATCAAGCGGCCTAATACAAGTGTAATTAGAATCCCAAAAAGAAAGAGAGAGAGGTGGGGACAGACAGAAAAAAATATTTGAAGAAATAATGGCTGAAAGTGTTCCCAAATTTGATTAAAATTAACATTTAATTTCAAGGAACCAAAAGCATAAGAAACATGAATAAAAACTATACTGGGACACATCATCATCAAATTGCTCAAAGCCAGTGTTAAGAAGAAAGTTTTAAAAGCAGGCAGCAATAACAGGCAAAGATAATAGCAGATTTCTTATCAGAACCAGTACAAGTGAGAAAACAGAGGCGCTGTCTTTACCTCAATACTTTAAAGTATTGAAATAACAAATCTACCCACCTCAAATTCTATATATAGCAAAAGTATATTTTAAAAATGCTTTTAGGCAAAAATAAAGACATTTGCAGATATATATAAGTTTAAGGAATCTATCACCAGTAGACCTGTAGTACAAGAAATGTTCAGGCAGGAGGAAAATTATACCAGATAGAAAGATGGATCTACATAAAGGAATGGAGAGCACCAGATAGGGTAACTACGTGGATAAATAGATCAGATTTCTCCCCTGTTATTTAAACCTTTAAAAAAGATATTTGACTGTTTAAACAAAAATAATGACAATGTAGTTTGGGGTTTATAGCATACATAAAAGTAAAATGTATGCCAATAATATCCCAAAGGTCAAGTACATACTATAGTAAGATTCTGAAGCTGTATGTCAAGTGGTATAATATCACCTGAAGGTGGACTGTGATAAGTTAAAGATGGGTCCTGTGAACCTAAAGCAACCACAACAAAACAAAACAGAACAATAGCTATAACTAGTAAGACAGGAGACAAAATGGCATCATAATAATTATTTAATTAATCCAAAAGAAGGCATAAATAGGAAAAAGGGAATGAAGAACAGATAAAACAAGTAAGTTGCTAGACTTAAGCCTAATGACATCAATGTGGTAGATTGAATGATGCACCCCAACAAAAGGCATGTTCTTAATTTTAATGCATGTTCCTGTGGGTGTAAAATTATTTGTAAATAGGACCTTGTGAAGATGTTATATTTAGTAAAGTTGTGGCCAACTGAATCAGGATGGTTCTTAACCCATATTACTGGGAGCCTTATAAAGAGAAAGACACAGGGAGAAGTCAGAATCCAGAAGTCAGCAGAGAAGAGCAGGCACAAGGAGAAAGAAAGAAAGCATGTGATGGGAGGCAGAGATGTGAGCCAAGGAACCCCAAGGATTGTGGCAAGCCAGCACCAGAACACTATAGACTTTGGGGAGAAAGCATGGCCCTGCTGGTGCCTTGATTTTGGACGTTCAGCCTTCCAAACTGTGAGCCAATAAATTCCTATTGTTAATCCACCCCATGTGTAGTATTTGTCATAGCAGCCTGGCAAACAAAAGCAATCAGTAATCACATTAAATGTAAATTGTCTGTACATCCAAATGAAAATATGGAGACTGATAGACTGGATTACAAAAATAGTAAGACACCACTATATGTTGCCTACAAAAAACATACTTTAAAGACACAAATAAGTTAAAAATAAAAGGATGGAAAAAGATGTATCGTGCTCACACTAATTGGAAGAAGCCGAACATGGCTATTTTAATATCAGAAAAAGTCTATATCAGAGAAAAAAATTTTTTTTAACCAGGGATAAAGAACGACATTTTATGATGTTAAGAGGTCAATTTGTCAAGAGGACTTAAAAATCAATTAAATTGATAAACCTTTAGCCAGATTGATCAGGAGAAGAAGAGAAAGACACACTTTGCCAATTTCAGAAAAAGAGTGGTGTCCTCACTGTAGATTCTATAGACATTTAAAGAATAATAAGTGAAAATTATGAACACATTACCAATAAATTCAGCAACCTAGATGAAATGGACGAATTCTCAAAAGATGTTAACCACCAAAGTTCACTAAAGGAGAAATAAATAACCCAAATAGCCTCATGGTAATTAAAGAAATTGAATTTGTAGTTAAAAGCTTTTCTACAAAGAAAACTCCAGGCCCTCGTGGCTTCATTAGTGAATTGCGCAAAATGTTTAAGAAAGAATCATTGCCTAGTCTACACAAACTCTTCCAGAAATTTGAAGAGGAGGTAATACTTCCCAATCCATTCTATGAGGCCAGTATTGCCCTAATACCCAAACCAGACAAACACATTACAGAGATAAACTACAGACCAATACCCTCACAAACATAGATGTAACAATTCTAAACAAAATTTTAGCTAATCAAATCCAATAATATATAAAAAGAACAATATAGCATGGATCAAACAACTCATGGCTTACCCTCATTACCAAGAGGGGTTTTGTTCAGGAATGTAAGGATGGTTTAACATTTGATAGTCAATTAATGTAATCCAGTATACATATATATATGACTATTGCAATAGATGCATAAAAAGCATTTGAAAAAATCCAAAAACCCTTCCTGAATAAAAATTATCAGCAAACTAGGAGTAAAAGGAAACTTCCTCAAGCTGATAAAAGGTATAGTCAAAAAACCTACCGCTAATATCACAATCCTCTAAGATTGGGAACAGGTAAAGAAGTTTGTTCTTACCATTTCTATTCAACATTTTCTGGAGGTTCTAGCTTGTGCAATAAAGCAAGGACAAGGAAAAAAAATCATACAGATTGGAAACTAAGAAGTAAAGCTCTTTTATTCACAGATGATGTAATTGTCCATGTAGAAAATTGTCTATGTAGAAAGGGATTTACAAAAAATCTACAGAATTAATAAGTGAATTTAGCAAGGGTGCAGGATGCAGGATCAATATAAAAGATCAATTGTATTTTTATTTACTAGTGTGGAAGATTGAGTTATGTACCCCAGAAAAAAATGTACTTAGTCTTAAGCCACTCTCAAAGGTGTGAATCCATTGTAAATAGAACCTTTAGAAGTTGTTACGGTCTGGTCATCTGAATCAGGATGGGTCTTTTATCTGATTACTGGAAACCTTATAAAGAGAAAGCCATGAGGAGAAGCTGGAAGCTGGAAGTCAATGGAAAGGAGAGATATCACCAAGCCATGGGAAAGCCAAGGAACCCAAGGATTGCCAGACTGTGGGAAGAAAGAAGCCTTCCACCCTCTGAAACCATGAGATAATAAATTTTCATTGTTTAAGCCAACCCACTGTGAGGTATCTGTTACAGTAGCCTGGAAAACTGAGACAACTATCAACAACCAATCAGCAACTGAAATTAAAAAGGAATGTTGCTATATCTTCAAAAATATGAAATACTTAGGGATGAATCTGACAAAATATGTGAGAGGCTCAAACACTGAAAATGAGAAAACATTGCTGAGAGCAGTTAAGGAAGACTGTAATAGTTTTCTCTTGCTATTGTCACAAATTTCCACAAACATAGTGACCTAAAGCAACAAAAATTTATTATCTTGTAGTTCTGTGGGTCTGAAGCATGAAGTGGATCTTAATAGGATAAAACCAAGGTGTAAACAGGGTTGGCATTCTTTCTTGGAGGCTCTAGGGGAGACTCTGTTTCCTGACCTTTTCCAGTTTTAGAGGCTGCCTGCATTCCTTGGCTCGTGGACCCCTTTCTCCAAGTTCAAAACCAGCAACATTTATCCCTCTGACCATTCTTGCATAGTCACATCTCCCTTAGATCCTTCTCTTTTGCATCCCTCCTCCACTTTTTTTTAAATTTAATAAATTTCATTTTGAAATAAATTCAGTCTTACAGAGACAGTTGCAAAAACAGTACAAACCCCATACATAGAACTCCATCATACCCTGACCCCCTCCCCAGATACCCTGATCCACCACCTTTAACATCCTGTCACACCACCATTTCTTTCTTTCCCTCCCTCTCTCCCTCCCTCCCTCCCTATCTATCATCCATCATCTATTGCTCTGTCTTCTGAATATATGAGAGCAAGCTGCACATATCTTTGAACAAACACTATA
>PVKY010004105.1:0-19942 GCA_004027775.1 Bradypus variegatus
CCTGTCCCTGGCTCCCCTTTGATCCCCTGGGCCCGAGACAGTCAGGAGTGGGTATGGGAAGGGGAATCCTCCACGCCAGACACCGAGGTGCTAGTCCACACCACTCCCGTCCTATCTGCCGCTGCTCCCGGGCTCCAAGCTCCAACTTGCTGTTTCCCCACACCGCAGCTTGGCCGGGGGACTTAGCCGAATCACTCACTCATCCCAGAATGTAGAGTCCTGTTTTCAGCAAATGCACGTTCCCTGTTGCTCCAGCAGAGCTTCTCCGGCTGGTGCTACCCTGGAGCCGACGTTCTGGGTCACTTTCTGGATTTCGCTCAGTGTTTTTCACGGAGGCGTCTCCCTGCTCTGTCTCACCTAGCCGCCATTTTTTCCCCTCCGGGATGGTCATTTTTAAGGTGACTGGGCATCTTTGTGTCAGTCCCTCCACTTGCAATAAGGCATTATATGCAGCATGCGATTGCTTTTTTTTGGGGGGCTGTATCTCAGTTCTGCTCCTTTCCGTGATGGTAACGAAAGCCAAGGGGGTGCGTTTACAATGTTGCCCCAGACCTCACCCACAGCCGTTATTAGTACTGGCTACACCCAGCGCACAGGGCAGGCCTGGATCTCCGCCCCCCAGGGCTTGCGCCTGTGCTAATTCCTTTTTGCCTTTTTAAATGCAGCCTATTAAGAGGTGTTCCATTCCCAGGGAAGGCCTTTCCTAGTCAAGGCATACAAAGGTTTTAACAGTTGGGCTAAGTGAAGAACAAAGGTTTCCAAATCCCACAACCACCCCAAGAAAGCCATTAGTTGCTTTGGCATTTGCGGCACAGGGAGACATTGCATCTAAAAGGGAGTTATTGGTTAGTGAAGTAGAATTACGCTTATGGGACTTTTCCACTTAACCAAGTCCATTGCCATGAGTCCGTGGCAGATGGTCAGGCTATGAAGTTCATTGTGGGCCTGCCCAGGAGAAGACAAATGCAGGCTAACTTGATTTTCCTAGGGAGATGCTCAAAAACACAGTGTTAGTGAAATCCAATATAAAATGATGTTGAACTAATATGGCCTATTATGTAGCTTTTTTTTTTCTATGCCTACCATTTTAAATTGCCAGGCCTGGTTTAAAAAAAAACAAAACAAACAACAACAACAAAAAACAACCCATAGCTGTCTTAAGTACTTAGGCCTTGTGGGTACTGATAGGTGAGACAAAAAGAAAGAGGCTTATCTTGTTGAACTTGAATTTAAAAGTTTTAAATCAGGGCAGTGGAATTTGGGAGTTCCTAAGTCCTACTTTTAATTTTTTCCAATTATTAGATCTGTTTCACTTAAAGCTGTGATTCAGACTATTGGGAAAGGTCTTTGCCTTTTCCAGAAGCAGCCCTCTGGCAGATTTCTGCTGCTTTAGGGAAATTCCAGGGACAGTTTCTTTTCAATGTCCAGGTTTGTTTACAGTAATTACAGAACTAAAGCTTTGAACTCTGCTACAAAGAGGGTGTTCTAGTTTGCTAATGCTGCTGGAATGCAAAACACCAGAAATGGACTGGCTTTTATAAAAGGGGTTTATTTGGTTACAGAATTACAGTCTTAAGGCCATAAAATGTCCAAGGTAACGCATCGACAATTGGGTGCCTTCACTGGAGGATGGCCAATGGCATTCCAGAAAACCTCTGCTCCTGGGAAGGCATGTGTTTGGTTCTGCTCCAAGTTCTGGTTTCAAAATGGCTTTCTCCCAGGATGTTCCCCTCTAGGCTGCAGCTCCTCTTCAAAATGTCACTCTCAGTTGCTCTTGGGGTGTTTGTCCTCTCTTAGTTTCTCTGTAGCAAAAGTCTGCTTTCAATGGCTGTTTTCAAACTGTCTTATCTGCAGCTCTTCTCTTAGCTCCTGTGCATTCTTCAAAGTGTCCCTCTTGGCTGTAGCAAGCTCGCTCCTTCTGTCTGAGCTTATATAGTGCTCTAGTAAACTAATCAAGGCCCATGCTGAATGGGCAGGGCCACACCTCCATGGACATTATCTAATCAGAGTTATCACCTACAATTGGGTGGGTCGCATCTCCTTGGAAACACTCAAAGAATTACAATCTAATCAACACTAATACTTCTTCCCGCACACGATTGCATCAAAGATAATGGGTGGGGGACATAATACATTCAAACTGATACAGAGGGTTTTTTTTTTCTTTTAGGACTCCAGGAATACATGTGTGTGTGTGTATTTATTTTTAAAGCAATTCAAATACAGCTCTTTAAGAATTTTTGTTAATTCATTATTACCATCCAGAAGTGTAAGAATATAGCTTCAACAGGCAGACCAAGACAACAATACATTGAACAGGCAGACAAAACACAAAGAGAAAGTTAGTCACAAGAAGCAGAAATACAAAAATATTTTTGAGAGTGGCAAATACAGGATTGAGTATACATCATCTCATCCCATTTCTATCCGTTTTCAGAACAATTCTAATTCTAATACCATGTTCTTTCCATAGAGCCATTTCTCTCCTGATTTTAAACCATATCAAAGCCAGATTGTGTTATAGAAATAAAAGTTTTTCTCATAGGCTCGTAACTAAAATCTTTCCAATTTAAAAAAAAATCAGTCAAAAGTTTCCCATTCTTTCTCCTCCAAGGAGGAGTCTATGGGGTCCCACGCTTTGCGGTCCTATCCCAGAGTAGCTAAAATTCTCTGGATTCCAGCATGAGGTAACTTACAGCCTTGACTCATGCATATCTGCATGCTAGAGTATCTAGCTGATTGTCTACTCGGGGCAAGCGATCAGTCAGAGAGTCCTTCATTTCAGCCTGGGCAAGGTGCACCTCTCTCTCTAGTTTTATTTTCTCTTCCAAATGGCATGCTATCTGTTGTAAAACACTTAGCAACCCCGCCAGAGTTTTCAGGGTGTCCCCATATTCTTGCAGTTGTCCCCATTCACCCAGAAGGGTAGCCAACCCTCCCCACATGGACGATATGGGACAATTTGGGATTCCCCCCAATGGATTCTTCCTTCCTGTAGAACTCATGCCTGCTATGGCCAGTGGCCCTTCAATTTCCCTGGCTGTGTTCACCAATTGCCACAACCCAGCTTAGCCTTAGGACCAGGAATATGCTAGGCATGGAGTCAGACATGAGTTTAATAGGACTTACTTACAGGAGTTATGGTTCCTTGGTGGTGGCTGGCTGGAAAAGATGGAAGTTAGTGCTCTGCTCTCTCATTCTTTTTTTATTAAATTCAGTTTTATTGAGATATATTCACATACCATACAATCATCCATGGTGTACAATGAAGTGTTCACAGTACCTTCATATAGTTGTGCATTCATCACCCCAATTTATTTTTGAACATTTTCCTTACACCAGAAAAATAAGAATAAAAAATACAAGCAAAAAAGAGCATCCCACTCTATTTTTCATTTAGTTTTTGTCCCCATTTTTCTACTCATACATCCATACACTGGATAAAGGAAGTGCGATCCACAAGGTTTTCACAATCATGCTGTCACCCATTGTAAGCTACATTGTTATACAATCATCTTCAAGAGTCAAGGCTACTGGGTTGGAGTTTGATAATTTCAGGTATTTACTTCTATCTATTCCAATACATTAAAATCTAAGAAGGGTTATCTACATAGTGCGTAAGAATGCCCACCAGAGTAACCTCTCAACTCCATTTGAAATCTCTCAGCCAGTGAAACTTTATTCATTTCATTTTGCATCCCCCTTTTGGTCAAGAAGATGTTCTCAATACCATGATGCCAGGTCCAGATTCATCCTCTGCCCCCTCATTTTTGAAGGAGAGATTTGCTGGATAGAGAATTCTTGGTTGGCAATTTTTCTCTTTCAGAGTCTTAAATATATTGTACCACTGCCTTCTTGCCTCCATGGTGTCTAATGAGAAATCAGCACTTAGTCTTACTTGGCTTTCCTTGTATGTGGTGAATCACTTTTCTCTTGCTGCTTTCAGAATTTTCTCCTTCTCTTCTGGCATTTGACAGTCTGATTAGTATGTGTTTTGAAGTGGATCTATTCAGATTTATTCTGTTTGGAGTGTATTGGACTTCTTAGATTTGAATACTTATATCTTTTATAAGGGTTAGCAAAATTTCAGCCACTATTTCTTTGAATATTCTTCCTGGCCCCTTTCCCTTCTCTTCTCCTTCTGGGACACCCATGATGCATATGTTTATGTGCTTTGTATTGTCAATCAATTCTCTGAGATTGCTCAAATTTTTCCATTTTTTCCTCCAGTTGTTTTTTGTCTGTTTGAATTTGGTTGCTCTGTCTTCTAGCTTGCAGATTCTTTCTTCTGCCTTTTCACATCTGTTATGTGTCTCCAGTATGTTTTAAATTTCATTTATAGTGTATTTTATTTCCCTAATGTCTGTTATTTTTTCTGTGAATTCTTTCAAATTCTTCTCTGTGCTAAGTGTCTTTTAATATCCTTTATTTCTTTATACACACCTTCCTTAATTTCTTTGAATTGAGTCAGGAGATTTGTTTGAACGTCTTTGATTAAGTTGTTCCATATTCTGTCTCCTGCAACTTTTTGATTTGTTCCTTTGGCGGGGCCATTTTTTTCTTAGGTTTTAGTGTGCCTTGTGATTTTTTGCTGATGTCTGGTCATCTGATTATCTAGATGGGTCTATTGTGAAGGCTTGTTTCTCTTTTCTAGGATTTAGTTGTTGCCTGGGTTTATATTAGGACACTGCTTTGATGGGTGGGTCATCAGTATTTCTCAGCCAAAATAGCACAGTGTATCCATGCAGGGAGTGTACACTAGCTCCGCTGGGCCTGGAATAGAGTCTGGAGAGGCTCTGAAAAGCCCTGCACTTTCTGGCATTCCCAGCAGATGGCACTCTTTGGTTATGTAATTGTCCTCAGAAGTTGTTACCTCCTGGAGTCTGAAGAGTCTGAGAGGGTGGGGCTGAAACTGCAGGTTCCTGTGCCCTAACTTCACTGGCCAATATCAGGCTCAGTATGGGGCTGTGTCCCCCTCTGTACTTGGGGTGTAGTAGTCCCACAACCACCGTAGTCTACAGCCACCCTCCAGGCAAGGATCGGGCCTCCTGCTGCTGCTTCTCTTGAGGGTGGGCAATGGGTACCAGGACCCACAGCTGGAAACAGTCTTTGTATGTTTTCTCACTCTCCATCCATCACTGTCCTGGGCCTTGAGATGTCCTCCCTTGTCTTTTGGGTCCCCAACAGTTGATTTGGGTAGTTTCTTTCTGGCTACTTGCTTTTTGGGAAGATTTTGCATTTCTCTCCCTGATCCTCCATTCTGGAAGCCCTTCCTTTCTGCACTTTTGTATTCTGCTCTCCCCTGTGGCTTAAGTCTAGCTGTGGGTCCCTGTGGGCTTGGGTCTCTGTGTCTGGATTTAGATGGGAATCTGTTTCACTGCTGTGAGATTTTATAGTCCCTGGTGGGAGGTGGGAGGGATCCCAGCTGCTGCCTCTGGGAACTTCCCAAGCTGCACTGGGATCAAGTAAGTGGGAGGGTAGAGGACTAGGCAGTCTGGGACAGAAGTTTCTACCTGATATTTTTCTTTCTTTGATGCAGTGTTTCTAAGATTCTTCTCCAGTCTTTACTTTCCTCCAGAGTTCTGAATAAATGAGATTTGTCTTTTTATTTTTTTTTGCTGAATCTTTGGGGGGTTTTCAATAGCTGTCTTAATGTTGCCATTAAGGCAATGGCCTTTGTCATCTCAGCCATTAAATGCCATGTTGATGACCTCACTACAAGCCCACCTTTTTCTTGATTTGCCATGTTACTGTAATCCTTTAAGTGAAGCTTTGAGAAAGGTGTTTCTGCCAGTTTCGTTGTTCAAAGCTTCTGTGTTGGGGACAGAGCCCTGGAATATCTCACTCTGCTATCTTAATTGGGGTGGGGCCTCTACAAATAACCCAATAAGTTCTTTTTAAATAGTATTTTATACTATTAGGAAACACTTGAATTATGACAGTATGTTTACTAAAATTATTGGAGTCTCAATCACCATTAACTCAGAAAATTAGGCAGGTATCATTCAACTTGACAATGGTATCTATACACAAATTTCATTAAGAAGATATGCTTTCTTTCTTTGCTAGTATTCCCTGCCATGGCAATATATGTTCACAATCTTTCTATAATCTGCAAGCTTTTAACTTTAAATCCACAAACTATTTTATCTAAAGTAAGTATGAGATATTCCTAGTCTCAGTCCTATCTCCTCATGAGAGGAAGAAATAAGCTTGTGGCAACTTTTTTTTTTTTGGTCAAGTGCAGCTGCATTGGAAAACTCTGCTTTTCTCCCATACAAACAGTGCTACTTACGAATCTTTTGACATTCATGTGGCTCACCAGGGAGAAAAATCTCGAGATCTGAGGGGTATTATGGGCAGGGGACAGAACCCACTCCTCTTTTGCAATAAAAATGACTCTGCCTTCTTCAATTCTACAACCCTTATACCTCCACTTGCTGCCAGGGGAAAACTGAAAATCTGTAGAGGTTTAATTAGGAATGGTCTTCAATTTGGTGAAACATGACACTTCCTGGGGAGTCTGGAATGGGTGCTGGGCAAAACGCAACTACGTGTGCTCTGTGTTGTGAATTCCTCCCTGAGAGGCTTGAGTGTCCAAGCTGAGATTAGTTCAGCACTATCCTCATAGTTCATAAGAAATGTTGATGCTGTGAAAACAAATTGTATTTGGAATCTTTTAATTTTGAAGGTATCAATGTGGATAAATACCCATGGAAATGAGAATCAGGATGAAAATCAATGGCCTTTGTCATCTCGGCCATTAAATGCTGTTAATGGCAAACCGTGTGGTCACAACCTCCACTGTGCGGAAGGAGAAAAGCATTTTCAAATAAACAGTACCTCAAATTCCAATAATGCAAGAGCAGGCACACAAAAAACTATAAAGGTAATGATCTCATTACCACCCAAATCACAGGGATTTTGTGACATGAGCTTGAGGGAAGGGTATGGGTTAAAATCACATGTGGCTGTTGCTTAGGTTAGTGCTGTTCAGTTTTCTCACTATAGCCCAAATTATACAGAAAATGACGCAGGTATGACATACAAGGGCAAATCTGAGAGGGTGCTTATAGTCAGAAATAATTGCCCTGAGTGCTGAGGGAATCTGTGCAGAACAGAAAATCCTATGTGGTACACTAGTGCAGCTCAGTTTGGAGGGTGAGAAGCTTTGCCTTAGCTCCCAAAAGTTGTATTCCAACTTTAATGATGGATTTGGAAAAACCCATTATCCAGTAAGTTTTTTCCATCAGCCATTGTCTTCTGATGGCACAGGCCCTCATTAAGACATTTATTCCACATCTACAAGTCCAAAGCATGGTATGATACACAAGTATGAAAATCCCCTGTATTTAAGGAGCTCAGAATCTAGCCCAGACATATTTAAACAGCTCTCTGTAATGCAAGGTAGAATGAATGGGGGCCTATGTGGGAGTTTCAGAGTGGCAGGGCAAATGATTCTGTGGGTGTGTGTGTACCAGGGAAGTTTCACAGGAAAGAGCTGTGCAGATGGAAGAGTGAATTCGGAGACTTCCTTCTGACCAGATTTGAATATGATCAGCTTGCAATGAAAAAGCAAAATAAGCAAATCCTTAAAACAATCCATTGTAGTGGTGGCACTATTAAGACAATCATGAGCCAAAACTTTATTTACTTTAAGTCATAAGATTTATGTTAAGGTGAAATTTTTTTTTAATAGGTTCAGAAGCATGACTCAGATGTGATCTACATTTGATATTTCTTGAAGTTCCAGCATTTTAGGACACAATCAGAATCAGAAGATCTTAAGTCAATATTGTATGTACCATCTGTATATCTTTTCCTACGGATATTTAATAAGTATCACTTTCAACCTGAAACATCATGTCAACTATTTCAGCTGGAAATAATTAAAATGTAAACTTCATCGGTTAAAATTATTTCTCAGGACTTCAAGTCTGGAAATTGAACCAGTGAGTGGTAATCCAGGACTGCATCAAGACTAGTTCCATTTCAGTGTGAAAAGAAAAGCATGCATTTCCACATTATCAAACAAGAATATTACTTTTAACACCAAAGAAAAAATTTTGACTCTGAAACTTAAATTGTAGTTATTAAAAAATGAATGAGACATTTCCAAGAACTTTTATTAGCAGTCAGTTCTGGATGGTAGGAAGCATGATGCACAAAGGAGAGTTGAGAGGACTTGAAAAAGGCGTCTGGTGGGTGAGAGTCCTCATGCTGCCCTTGCTTTAAACCCAGTCAGGACCTCTTCAAGCCAAGAACTATTTGTTTTCAGTTAAAATAAAAATTGCTGACGACAAAATACATCTGTCCATTTATTTTGAGTGAAACCATAATTTACCTTCTAGAATATATCTCTTTCAAGGATAAGATTTTTAAAAACTTGCATCTTGTCCATATTAGTGTTCAAATGCTAAAAAGTTATATTCAATTAAATCCCAAACAATATTAGCTAAGATTTATCAGGCATTTATCTCAGAACAGACCCCGTACTAAGCAATCTGCATACCGCTGATTTATTTATTCCTCCTCACAACTCCCCAACCCTGTTACAGACAAAAGACAGAGAAAAGAGTTATCAGGAAGCTGTCTAGACACACAAGCCATAGTTGAACAAAAATAAGAGTGGTTTTATTTATTACATATAGTTTTAGCTATTTTAATATATTATAAATTTATTAGAATAAATGACTTTATTTTTACCAAGAATAATCTAAGTCACAGCAGCATGTTCAATGAAAATTATTTAAGTCCTGTACTGTTACCATTTATCTATTTTTCAGATAATCAGCAAGTCTTCATTCAAACTGTTACCATTTATCTATTTTTCAGATAATCAGCAAGTCTTCATTCAAACTTTATATCAGGCCACAATACAGTTAACCCTATATACACATTTCATTGAGCAGAAATAACACATTATGCTTTTTCTCCCAGCAAATGCACCCTTCTTGTCACACAGACACATCCCCCAAATATTACTTACTGTAATGTGCAAACCTGTTGACTTTATACATCTACAAGAGTTGCCTCAGATAAAGGTTATGACACAGCAGAATGTCATTCTGGATTACATACTGTGGATTTTTCATTTTACCCTAACACTCCAATTTATAATTAAAACTAAATTAATCCCACATTATTAAACTGATGTAGGAAAGTCTTCTTGTATAGATATTTAACCCAGAGACGGAAAATGTCAAACAGTTTGAACAAGTATTTGGCGGGCCACAGAAAGGGAACAGTATCATGGGAAATGAAAACACTTTTGTGTTTTATAGCTGAAGAGACTGATGAATGTCATTCAAATTTCTCATCTCCTTCCTCCACATCTTTCAAACTGAGTACTTCCAATGAACCTTTGCCTTTTGTCTCCTTTTTAATTAGCTCATCAATTTCTCTGAAGCAGCCTGGGTCAATCAGACATACCTGAAAACATTGAAACATTTAACTTCACTGTTTACCACACGAAGAAAATACAATTGAATAAATGCAACTGTAACTTCCTTTAAGACAAACACACAATGGCTTCAAAATGTCTGTACTTCTATAATTCTCTGCCTCTGCCCTTAAGTTTTCACACAGGCCCTATAAGGAGGCATCACCCTCTCTACTGAGACTCACCCAGATTCCTCACCTGTGAAATGAGGAGACTAGACTAGAAGACTAGAGTTCTTTTTTGTACCAAAATTAGTACTTCATTTGAAGGAGAAAGAGAGGTTTGAAGGTCTATTTACAAACCATCTGTGAAAGTTTTGAAGATTTCAGGACTTCCAAGGAGTATCCGATGGGTTGGTTCCCATCTAGGGTGGACACTCAGTGACATGCAACAGTCCTCTACAGTCATTTATTTGCTGAAGAAGCTGCAAAGCCCAGAAGACATGAATTCTCAGACAGCTGAATTTATAGGCTGTCTGAAGCTGTGGGGTCAAGACCAAAGACATGAAGCTTCTGCTGCTTCTTTAAATGTTCTGTAGTAAACTAAGCTGATTAATTTTTAGTCTTATTTCTATTTACCCCAGACAGAAGACTCACTATAAAATATATCCATTCCTTTAAAATGAACACAACCAGCATAATTTTATCCCAAATAATTTAACTAACAGACAAAACAAAACAAACAAAAAAATCACACGTGTGCTTAACTACAATTTAGTTCTACTTAGATCTTGCTATTTTAACTTA
This sequence comes from Bradypus variegatus, assembly GCA_004027775.1. Lineage (NCBI taxonomy): Eukaryota > Metazoa > Chordata > Mammalia > Pilosa > Bradypodidae > Bradypus > Bradypus variegatus. Next base: position 10,189 of record PVKY010004105.1, read on the forward strand.
CTCCCAGGAAAGATGTTTCTGGGAATATCTTTATTTCTTTGTTCATACCCACTAAATGTTTGTTACATTTATGCCTAGATAAACTATTTTAGTAACATGGAGACAAAGAAATAAAAATAATTTAATCTTACAATTTCTAACTGTTGACTGTAGTCTTCACTTTCTATAACCTTGATCAATGGCTTCAGCTTTTCTTTCAGCTTCTTCCCTTCATTCACTGGAAGAATGAATCGAAGTCTCATGTGAGCACGTTCTATCTTCATTTTCTCTTTTAACTGTTTTATCACTTCCAAAGCCTAGGAAGACAAAATTGAAAACATCTGCAATTTCTTTACTTCTTCTGCTATGTTATTTCTTAAGACATTCAAAACAAATCAGTTTCCAAGTTGATGAAATTGGGATTCACTGAAATTAAAAACTTTTGTGCTTAAAAAAAAAAAAAAAAACACTATCAAGAAAGTGAAAAGACAGTCCAAAGAATCGGAGAAAACATATGCAAATCATATATCTGATAAGAGACCCAGTGTCCAGAAATATAAGGAATTCTTAAAATTCAATAATAAAAAGACAAATAATCCAATTAAAAACTGGGCAAAGGATCTGACTAGACATTTGGCCAATAAGCACATGGAGATGCTCAACATCATTAGCCATTAGAGAAATGCAAATCAAAACCACAAAGATACCACATCACACCCACTTGGATGGCTATAATCAAAAAATAGATGAGAATCTGGAGAAACTGGAACTCATACATTGCTGGAATGTGAAAATGCAGCCATTTTGGAAAACAGCCTGGCAAGTCCTTGACAAGTTAAACATACTACATGACCCAGCAATTTCAGTCTTAGGTAAATAACCCAGAAAACTGAAAATCTATGTCTATGTGAAAACTTGCACACGTTTTGTAGCAGCATTATTCACAATGGCTAAACGTGGAAATGACCCATATGCCCATCAACCGATAACAAAAAATTGGTATAACCACAGATCAAAATATTTTTCAGCTATAAAAAGGAACGAAGTGCTGATACATACTAAACATTGATGAACCTTGAAAACACTATGCTAAATGAAGGAAGCCAGATATAAATGGCCACATATTGCATGATTCCATTTTATGAAATGTCCAGAACAGAAAAATCCAGAGACAGAAAGTAGATTAATGGTTACTTAGCACTGGGGGTAAGGATGGGAAGGTGTGAGTGATTGCTAATGTGTATGGGGTTCCTTTTCAGAGTGATGAAAATATTCTAAAGTGAGATAGTGCTGATGACTGTTCAAATTTGTATAAAACCCACTGAACTTACAATTTAAAAGGATTACTTTTGTGGTTTGTGAATTATGATATTTTAAAAATGGAGTTAGAATGCCGCTTTAAAAATCCAAGATTTATCCTTAAAAGTCTGACATGAATAGGAGCATGAGTGTCCTATGTATATGTGTTTCTTTAAAAAATTAACATTATCTTCTCTAATGATTCCTTCAGGGAAAATGGATTTCCCTGGATAAACTTAAAAAACACTCACCTGAAAAAATGTGCCCATTGCAAACTATATGAACTATAGTTTTAGTAATACCTTAATATTCTTTCATCAATACTAGGAGGCAGTAATGGGGGGGGTAAGAAGTATGGGATGTTTTGGGTTTTCTTTTTTGGAATAATGAAAATGTACTAACACTGATTGTTGTGATGAATGCACAACTCTGTGATGGTACAGTGAGCCACTGATTGTACACTTTGGATGGATTGTATGGTACGTGAATATATCTCAATAAAATTGCATTAAAAAAAACAAAAAAACCACTCACCTGCTGTTTTGTACTTTTGTTGGGTTTGACAGAATAGTGGATATCCTTCATGGCTCTCTCAATAAGGATAACAGTGTATGGTCTCTTTGTTTCAGGATTCACACATTTGTCTGCTACGATTGTTGCAATGTCCCTAAACATCTGCTCCAGCTGTGTGTGCCGTTCTTTATCTGATACTTGAACCTCTCCTTTAGTCAAAATCTACAAAAACCCAACAGATTTAAGAACACCGAAGTCTTTCTCTATTGCACATTATTTTCTAACCAGCCACAAGAATTAGTGCCTGGGGAGAAAATTAAATTTCATCTTCTCCAGCTACTGATATACAGGTAATGATTTTAGCATTGCCCAAAGGATTATCATGTGCACCAAAATCTCTTATTTAGAATAGCGTGGGGGAAAAGGCAATCTTAGCAAAGGGCCTAAAAGATGAAATACTTGAAAAGAAGTTCTATTTTCAGGCACAGTACATTAAAAAAAAAAAAAGAAAATGGACAAAATAAGGTGATTTAGTAGAATATTTAATTCCCAGAGACTCTGAAAGGAAATACCCCATGTCCTGAATTATTAAAATTAGAATAAAACACAGTTCACGTTAATGTGTGTTTGCACACACACAAAAAATACTTTAAAGCTTAACATACCTATAAGTTCTTAAACTATACATGGATGAAGCAGAACCTACCTGCTTACAGATTTCAGTTTGGTCATCTGTTCCAAAGGCACTGATGAGATCTTCCTTCTTTGCAACTTGACCTTTAGAAACATTTACAAACACTGAGTGGGTCTGCAGAACTTCATCAAGGTCTTTTTCCCTTGTGAGGACAGAAGAAAAAGTCCTAAGTAAATAACACTTGACACATGGGAATTCACTATTTAAATTTAAAACCGCCACGATATAAATAGCAAGACAAACACTCCTCAGTGGCCTCCGGTGCCGAGGCAACAGTTTCAGAATTCAGAACCATGTCAGTATTCGCCTTGACTCATCCGAGAAAAATGTTCTATGAAACGGGGGCGGGGCGAGGGAAGGGGAGGCCGGGCTGCTGTCACGGAACACCCAGCCCCAGTGGCGGTACTGACGACACTGCGCACTTTGGGGAGACTCCTGGGGGGTCTGCGACAACACAGGCACTCTATGGAAATATCAGTACTTGGAAAGCTAGGCTTCTAGCTTTTGTCATTACTCTGGCAAGAGAAGCATAATAATGGGGTTTCCTGTTTGTAGGTTTTATGAACCCCCCCCCCCAAAAATAAAACGAAACCCAATCCAAACCAGCCAAACAAAAAAGGCACCCCTGGCTTAGGTGCCAAGCTCGGGAAGGACAATAACTGCTCACGGCAGGAATGAGTTTTCTCTTTTCTCTCCCGGACAAAACCCCTCCGTGGCCCTTTCACTCGACTTGACCAGAGGCAGGCCTGGAGGAAAAGGGTCACTCACACGCCGCTCCGCCAGCCGACGACCTTGTTTTTGTAGCAGGCGATTTCGAAGCGCTTCCCGGCGCGCTTCATCCGGACCACGGCCACATTGGTTAGGCGGATCTGGTTGGTGGGGGTGAAGATTGACATGGTGGCGCTCACAGACCTCGGGTCCAACGAAGCTGAGCAGACCCGCGCGGCCCCGGCCTGAGGGCCACCGGCGCTGCGGTGCAACGACCCGGCGGAGCGCGGGGTAATAACGACCTCAGTGCGTGCGCCGCCCGTATTAACTCAGCCAGGGCGGCGGCCACAATGCACCCGACTGACTTAACTGCGCAAGCGTCTGATGGTAGAGCAGTAGGACGAGGAAAAGGGCGCAGCAACGACTACGCGTTCTGGATTTTACGACATTGTTCCCTGCCGAAAAGAGAGGCGCTCTTCATTGACGTGTTTAATTTCGCCAATGGGCCAGAGTTCCTCCAGGCAGGTTGCGCCGAGGTTTAGTGGCCGGGTGCAAACTGAGCGCCCGCGCCGCATAGTTCCGCGGAACTCAGGGGCCACACCCACTCTAAGCTTTCATTTTGGAAAAATTATAACATAAAAAGTGTAACGACTCTCCATATACCCATCACCCCGCTTCAAAAAGTATCAACATTCTGCTATTCTTGTTTTGTTTCCCCCCTCTCACTTTTTTAAAAATTCAGTTTTATTGAGATATATTCATATACCATACAATCATCCATGGTGTACAATCAGCTGTTCACAGTACCATCACGTAGTTGTGCATTCATCACCCCAATCTATTTTTGAACATTTTCCTTACACCAGAAAGAATCAGAATAAGAATAAAAAATAAAAGTAAAAAAGAACACCCAAATCATACACCCCCATCCTACCCTATTTTTCATTTAGTTTTTGCCTCCATTTTTCTAACTCATTTGTCCATACACTGGATAAAGGGAGTGTGTTCCACAGGGTTTTCACAATCACACTGTCACCCATTGTAAGCTACCTTGTTATACAATCGTCTTCAAGAGTCAAGGCTACCGGGTTGGAGTTTGACAGTTTCAGGTATTTATTTCTAGCTATTCCAATACATTAAAACTTAAAGAGGGTTATCTATCTAGTGCCTAAGAATGTCCACCAGAGTGACCTCTCCACTCCATTTGAAATCTCTCAGCCACCAAAGCTTCACTTTGTTTCATTTCGCATCCCCCTTTTGGTCAAGAAGGTGCTCTCAATCCCACGATGCCGGGTTCAGGCTCATCCCCGGGAGTCATATCCTGTGCTGCCAGGGAGATTGACACCCTGGGAGTCGGGTCCCACGTAGTGGGGAGGGCAGTGACTTCACCTGCCAAGGTGGCTTAGCTAGAGAGCCCCTCTCTTACTTTTGCTGGAGCAGGAGCATTTTAAAGCAAACGATATAGTTTCAGCCTTAAAACACTTCAAAACGTACCCAACAAAATTAACTTTAACTCTTTAACATCATCTAATAGCCAGCCCGTAATCAAATTTCCCCTAAAGAGTGTCTTTTAACAGTCAGCTTGTTCACATTGGGATCCAAAGAGGCCCATACATTGCATTTGGTTGATGACTCCCTCAAGTCTTTTTTTAATCCGTCACCCCCACTTTTTCCTCCTTGCCACTCATTTCTGGAAGACCCGGGTCCCGATCCCTTCAACAGCACCAGGCCCTCGCACCCGCCCGGAGCTCTGAGCTGTGCTTCCCTCCGAGCCCGCCCCTTCCCCCTCTAAGCCAATCCGGTGGGGGCCGCCAGCTCGCCGGCTTCCCTGCCCGCGAGTGGCATGGCTTCCCCCGGCTCCGTGCGCTCCGGTGGTGCAGCTAATGCTGCGAGGTAGCCAGTGTTAGCTACCGGTACCCGGGCCGGCCCCAGGCTCTTCAGGACCAAGGTCCCAGTTTCCGGTCTGGCCGCAGGGCCCGGGATCTGAGGAGCATGGGTAAGGGCCCCCCGCGGGCAGGGGTCGTGGGGCGGGAGGGAAGGAAACCGTGTTTCCGAGACCCTTTTTCTGGCGGAGAGCAGTCCTCGGGCTCCGTCCTCCAGACTGTTACCCTTGGCATCTCGGGACAGGCGCCGCTGAGGAGAGGGGAGACTGCTCTTTGCTTTTGACCTGGCTTTTGCCTTTTAAGGCTAGTGAATCAGTTTAGAAGGAAAATAGGCTTCTAACCCCAAATAAAAGGCAGAGAAAACTCCCCCTTCGCCCCACCTAGTTTACCCACATGTGTTGGGACGTTTGATTCTTTCTAGAGTGAGGAACACTTGTAAAGCTTTAATTTCAGGCTTCGCCCTTTGAAATTGCCTCCAGATTCGAGGGTATCTCCCCTTCAAAAGGAGGCGTGAGATCAATTATTTCACAAATTAGCCATGGGTCTTAAAAAATAAAATTAGGAAAAAGGCAGTACTTTCACTACTATTTTAAGCTTTTATTAATTTGCAAGCCTAACAAAGGAAAATTAACTCACAATTCTAGAAGTATTTTCATTTTATGTTCCCTTCTGTCTTCCAAATGCATTTGTCTAAATGAAGGTACATTTTTTATATTCTGCTTTTTTATTTTTTTGAGTTATCATCGTTATTTTATCACGTTACCAACTGGAGTTGGTTTTCTGCAGGTTTCTTCGGTTGATGAGTATGAATTTTTTTTTAATTCTGAAAACAGGGATGAACATTACTGTGTATTTAACTTTTAACAAAATTGTATGTGTCATTTATTTTAAAATAGCAGTGAACACCTTTTTATAATTAGCTTTAAACAAAATTTTATGTATGTTTCATTTTATATTTAGATTCTTCTTTGAATACATGGGACTTCTCCTCACCTTTAATATCACTGTGGATAAACAGGTTTTACATATATGTGGGTTTTGCCTTTGGCATTAGCCTTTGGATTTGTGTCCAGATTGTCATCAAGAGGCAGGTAAGTGGACTTATTTATGGAGAATTTAGAGTACAGATTTTCAGAAAAACACAGAAAAGCTAAAGGCAACTTTAAACCACTTTTGTTTTTGGTTTCTTAGACTTTTTCTTTTTTACTTTTTTTTTATTGAAAAAGTTGTAGATTTGCAGTAAAATCATGCATAAAGTACAGAGTTCCCTTATACCACCCTATTATTAACACCTTGCAATAGTGTGTTACATTTGTTGCAATTCATGAAAGTACATTTTTTATAATTGTACTATTAACTATAGTTCATCATTTGCAATTTTAATGCTTAAAAATTTATTTTTATTAGAGACTAGGTTATTATGGGCTAAGTTATTTACTTTTTTCTTTGATAGGCTGTGGATGTTTACTTCTTAAGATGAGTAGATTTTGTAATGAAAAATTCAACTTTTGTTTAAAAAAACAAACACAAACCCCAAACTGTTTTGCACCTTTGAGGAAGAGTAGTTAGTAGTCCTCTCTTCCTATCCATTAATTAAGGATAGGAAAATAAATCCCTAAGTTATTCCATTAAGACACATTGTGGATGGAAGTATGTATAGTTTTACCCTTTCAGGAATGGGACTTTTTATAGTCTTAAGAAATATGGGTCATAAAGGACCTAACTGTACATACAGGGTTTTAATATTTGAGGAGTATAATCAGAAAAATTAAGAGAAAAATAAACAGGATTAGTATCTGTCCTAATTCTTATTTCTGTCAAAGTTGGGGGAGGCTTTAGAATTGATGGAGAATATATGCAATCATTTATTTTCAAGGACAAGAACTCACAGGAGAAATCTGTTCCAAAAACAACTCAGAATTTAGTGACCAACGGTTATATCTCTCTTCAAAAGAAAGAAGTCTTTGTGTCTGGAGTGAAGATATTCTATGGTTCTCAAACTAGTACAGCAAGGGTGAGAAGAACTTTATGTTTTTCCTTGGGTTTAAAAAATCCTTAAAAAGTATCCTTTTGCAGGGAACTGATTTGATCTTTTAACCTTTTTGCCCCTTTTTCCTTTCTTGTATGGTGGGTGGGTTTCCTTCCTTGTGTGGCATTCTAGCTCATTTTGGTGATGTCTAGTGGCTACCATCGTGCCTCTGCAGACTAGGGGTGGTGAAAAGAGAGTGGCAGCACTGATGTCCAGTATGAGTGCTGGCTTTCACAGTTTTGCACATCAATTTAAAGACAGATGTTTTGATTTCTAGTGGTGTTAAAAGTTAGATGTTAAGTAACTGCTGAGAGCAGATGTGTGCTGCAGGTGGCTAGCTGAAAGAAGCTTTTCATTCTGTAATTGTATCTAGAGGCTTACGCCTTCTTTGTTACGAAGGTAACAGCTATTTAGTGCTTTCTAGGAAAAGATTTTAAGGAAGGCTAACATGAAAATGAATTTTAAAAAGTCAAGGTCTGTTATTTTTGTATTCTACTGCTATTTAAGAAGAGGTTTTCACTACCCTCTTGTGGATGTTGTGTAGAGTTTTTTTTTTTATTTTTATTTTCAGTATTAGAGTACAGTTACTTTGCTCCATTTCATAGTTGAAGGTCACTTATTTAATAAGTTCAGCCATAAGCAGCAGGGGTGGGAAACGAAGTAAGCCAGAAGGCTGCACAAGCAGCCAAAACAAAATCCTTTTATATTATTCATAAGTGATCTTATTCAGAGTCTCTTTTCTCTTGTTTTTAAATAACAAACAAAAGAAAAATTTAATACTTGTAGATGATAAATGTAGAAGTAAAAAGGTTTATAATGAAAAGTACTCTCCAGAGAAACCTTTTTAACTATTTCTGTGTTTACTTCCTCTGATGGTTATTTCTTTGATTAATCTGCTTATGTTACGTTTCTAGACCTGTGAACTTTGGACAACAGCTATCAACTCCCTATATTAGTTATTTATCACAAACGTTCCTCATATCTCAGTGGCTTAATGTTATTGTTGCCGACTTTGTAGTTGAAATGGGTTAGATGGCTGTCCTCCATCTTAAAACTGAGCTATCTGAGATTTTCTTTCTTCTGCCTTCACATTTGATTGATTCATATTTGACTGGGCATACGTGGCTAGGTTAAAAACTCCTTACAACCTTTAAGGCGCCACTCCTTTGTCTTTTAGCAGGTAGTACTGCTGACGAAGGCTGTTTGCAAGTTCCCTTATTCTTTTGTTAATGACTTGATTTTTGCGTGTGTGTGTGTTCTGGAAGCTTTTAGAATCCTTTTTTTTCCCTTGGTGTGTGGATATTTTATGAGAGGGTGTCTAGTTTGCATTTTTCTTTAGCCATTGTACTGAGTCTGGTACTACACTTGGACTCTCTTGTTTTGAAAATTTGTGTGCATTATTTCTAATATTTCTTGGTCAATTTTTTCCCTTCCATTTTCTGTGTTCTTTCTTTCTGGGACTCCTGTTAGTTGGATGTTGCACCTCTTCGGTGGTCTTCTATGTCTTGTATCTTTTCTCTCATACTTTTTTATTACCTTCTCTGTTTCATTCTGGGTTGTTAGATTTCAATTCAAAACCTTTTTTTGAGCGTTTTACTTCAGCTCTTTTGTTTTTAACTGCAGAAAGATCTTTTTTCTTCATTCAATTTTTAGGGCATCTTCTTCATAATTTATGAATCCATCTTCTTGTATTCCTATTTCTGTTCCCTGCCATATCGGTTTTCCCAGTTTTTCTGCTACTGGTATTTCGTTTCCCTGCTGCTGGTTCTTATCATGTTCTTGGTGATGCATGGACAAGGGGATGGAGTAGCTGGAGTGGGTTTTCTCTGTCACTGTGTGTCTCCTGAGTCCTCACTGGGTGCTCTGTGCAGGGTGGGACAGGGCATGTCATGTTACCTCTTGGCTCTTTATCCCCCTCCAACTCCACACCAATTTTTCACTCTTTTTTTAGAGTAAAACTCTTTGAAAGGGTTATCTGTACTTGTTTTCTCTAATTTCTCTGCTCCTGTTTTTCTTCACCCACTCCAGTTAGGCTTTGCACCCACACATGCTCCCAGGGACTTCCATGTTGCTAATTAATTCTCAGTCCTCGTCTTACTTGACCTCTTAGCTGCATGACCACTCCTTTCTTCTTGAAATGCATTCTTCGTTTACTTTTCAAATCACTGTTCTCGTGGTTCTCCTACTTTACTGAAACCACTCCTTCTCGCTGTCATTTGCACGTTTCTGTTTATATTCTCGATCTTTAAACATAGGTGTATCTCAGGGCATGGTTTTTGGACTGTGTCTTTATCTATACTTACTTCACTACCTAGGGCTTTAAATTCTGTTAATTAGATTGTGAGTTGGCAAATGCTTGATATAAAGGGCCAGATGGTAAACATTTTAGGTTTTGTGGTTTTTATTGCATCTACTCAACTTTGCTGATGTAGCATGAAAGCAGCCATAGACAATATGTAAATAAATGGGCATGGCTGTGTTCCAATAAAACTTTATTTATAAAAGCAAGTAGAGGGCTAGATTTGGCCCATGGGCTTTAGTTAGATGACCCCTGTCCCAGATGATGAAGTCTAAATTTATGTCTGTAATCTGAGCCATTGCCCTGAACTCCAGACTCTGATATCCAGTTGCTTACCTTACATCTTCATT
>PVKY010004106.1:0-19940 GCA_004027775.1 Bradypus variegatus
ATTTCTTGTGAGTTAATGAGCTTCTTACATCAAACCAGCAGCAGCTCCCCCCACCCTCCCCTGGCCTGGCTTTGCCAGACTCCCCTCGTCTGAAGATGGCTGAGCCTGCAGTGCTCAATCTGCACTTCTCTGAAGCCCCCATGTCTCCACTGGGGTGGAGAGCAGGTGAGAACCACAAACACAAAATCCTGCTTTTGAGCAATTTAAGAGAAACCATATTGTGAGGGGAAAAAGCTGCCATAACCTACCAAAGCATTCTGGATATTTAAAGAACAAGCTCCTCTAGTCCTGCGTGTTCAAATACTTTTGACTGATGACCTTCCTTTAAAATAAAATCATGTGAAATTCTCCACAGCGAATACCACTTTGGGAGGCCTAGAACATTCCAGTCTTCCTCTCAGCAGGCACCAAACATCTCCCTTGTCTTGGAGTGCCCCTGACTGTGGTTCCTGGCCCTCCCTGTCAGGCATTGTCGTGCCCTATTTCAGCTGCCAAGCCCTGGCATTTCAGGGGCCACATATGTTTTGTCATCTCTTAGCCACCTGCCCTGAGGTTTGCAGGTTTATTTGCCAATTAATGTGCATAGTTTCCCTTATAACCCGAATCTTTTAAGGGCAGAGTTCGGATATTTCTAAAAGTATTACATTAATGTCTGCTCTGAGCGGCCAGATGGTACCGTGAAATTCCAGCGAGCAGAAAGCTCTTTGCACATTACCATAGAAGCCTAAGGAAGGAGGAGGCAGCCGGCCTGCTGGTGACGAGCCTGTTTTCCCCGGGGTGATAAATAGGTGCTGTGTGTCTATTTTCTCTCACCCCTTTCCCTTGTTAAAATGCCACTGTAAACACTAGAAGTGGTTCCTTCCATGTTTTGCCTTCAGGATGAAGAAAGTAGCCACTGCACCCGGCTGCCCTCTCTCGCTCCCACCCCCCAACATGCCCCATGTTGGATGGGGGGGCAGGGCTGATCCGGGAGGTGGTGGGATCCCGGGATGCGGGGGAGGCCTCTCCTGCCTCGCTGTCCCAGCCAGGGCCGGGTGCTCTTCTCCACGGGCCTGGGCCAGGGCCTGCCGTCTGCTGGGTTACTACAGATGTACAAATTGGGAGTGGAGTTGGGGCCGTTTGAGTTGGGGCTCCCCAGACACCGTCGTGATTTGTTGGATCATTTTGCCTGGCGTCTCCTCCTCCCTGTCCCCGATGGGCCCTGAGTTCTGCCCTCAAGTGGGCCCGTCAGGGAAGTGGCACTATGGGAAGGTGTTCTCGGTCATAATGGACCACTGTGTGAAACTGTTATCAATATTTTAAAAGTGATTCTTGACGCAAAGTTTTTATCAGAGGGAATGTTTCTGATGAGGGGAGAATGTCTAACCTGGAGCAAGAGGAAAATACTAGAAGCAGGGAAGCAGCTCAAAACCTGGCCGCAAGGTTTCTACACTACAGCTGGCAGTTCAAGCCTGGAAAAGCAGTGATAATGAACTCAGCTGCTCCCAGGCAAGCCCTAAGAGCACCCCGGACACAACACAACTGCTCATTGGATTTTCCCTCTGGACATTCAAAGCTCCTCAAACTCAAGAGCCATTTCTAAGCTGTGCAATGTGCGCCAGTCATCCAGCCATTCATCTGAAAAATTTATTATTTATTTGTTAACTTGCTCCGGCCACTTTTGCAGCTTGCTGGTTATCCAGCGTCCCCACTGCCTGCGTTTCCTCACCGGTGAAGTGAGGCATATGATAATCATACTCTCCTCGGACGCTCGCCGTGAGGTCTGAAGGCTGGAAATCACCCTCAGCTGTGGCCCATCAGTGAGCACCCAGGGCTTAGTTTAATGTGCCAGTCAGGGCCATGGCTCGGGGCTACAACCAGGAGCAAACACAGATACCATTTGTGTGCTCAGGTAGGGCACATTCTGGTGGCGGAAAGGCCAAAACCAGGTAAAGCTTCACACACCAGTCGGTACACACAGGTCTAGTGCAATAGGGTCTCATGATAGAAGCTGGGGCCCCTAGTTTTGGGAGATCGCAGCACTTGGAAGTTGGGGCTGGGGGCACTGGTGCGTCTGTCACTGTGGGCACAGGAACACCAACTCAGAAGTCACCCTCCCACCCTCCAGAGCCACCATCATACTGCTCTCCTCTGTGCCTGGGTGACATTTACACGTCTCCCCGCTGTACCATTTTCACATTGACATGTGGTTCCTGGATGCCAACTTGGAGGAGGGCACTTCCCCACCAATGGAATTGACCTTCTTGGAGACACCTCTGCATCCCAGCAGCTCAGGCCTAGTAAATATATGTAAAGAATTGCCTAGAATGTTCTACCCATATCTCAAATCTCGCCATGTGGGTACAGTTGGCAGAGGAGCCTCTGCAGTCTTTGCTTTGCTTTTCTGGGTGTTGCCCAATCCAGCAAGAGTCAACCCCCCAACCCCCCACCCAACTTTTCTACTTTGAAGGAGACTCTTCATGGAGCCGGAGTCCCTCCCAGGTGAGCAGAATCCATGTGACCGATGTGTCTCCCATCCAGGTGTCCCACCAGGTGTGGTGAATATCGTCTTTGGGACGGGGCCCAGGGCGGGCGAGGCACTGGTGTGTCACCCCGAGGTGCCCCTGATCTCCTTCACCGGGAGCCAGCCCACGGCTGAGCGCATCACCCAGCTGAGTGCTCCCCACTGCAAGAAGCTCTCCCTGGAGCTGGGGGGCAAGAACCCTGCCATCGTCTTTGAGGACGCCAACCTGGAGGACTGCGTTCCGGCAACTGTCAGGTCCAGCTTTGCCAACCAGGTATGTCCTCTGGGGCCCTGTTCCTCTGTGGCCCCGTCCAGCTGGATCGGTTTCATCACAGTGTAGACCCTGGGCGAGGTGCGGTCAATCCAGGGCCATTTCGGAGAGAGGAGAATTATTATCTTGTTTGTGTTTTGGGAGTGTTCTCTTTTCAACCTCAATGCCAACTGCTGGCCTTGGAGAGTTACAGCTCCTGTTGAGCCAGCTCCTCTTCTTGAGTTATCTCCAGTTACCAGCTTCTCCATCAGTGCCTGTCATTCACTCAGGGGCACAGTCTCTCCTGCTGTCCCAATGTCCTCTGCCCAGTAAACCTTATTCTCCCTCCAAAACACCACAAATGCATTTGCGCACTGAGGTATAACTACTGGAAACAGCCTACAGCATATCTCTCAGCTTTAAGTTATGATTGAGCTTCAAGACATATTTTCATCTCCTGACACTAACAGATGTTTTCTGGGGTGCATAATTTTCATCAGATTCTTCAAGACCATGGGATCTCCAAGGGTTAAGAACACGAGATCGGATCCCTAGACTGAAGGGAACTGCGCCTGTTTTTGCTGAGCATTTTCATCCTCAGTGGCACAGAATAGTGGCTAGATAAAGCAGATGTGCATATGCTGAATGACTTCTCCAAAGGGCAGTTAATTTCAGCAGAGAGCAAAGACTTAAACCAGAGTTAGGTCTTCCACAGAAGGAAGGGGGATTAGAAGATGAAATATCTTTATTTATTTGACTCATGTGACATTGGGTAAGCTGCATAACCCTTTTGAAACTTCATTTCTTCACCAGTGAAATCCCAGGAACAAGTCAATTGGGTTTTTGTGCAGTTCATGGAAAATATCCCTTGTGGTTATTATTTTCATGGCAATTTTAATCATAATTATTTCTCTCACTGTAATTCCCTGAGAAAATGACTAGGACTATATAGGACTTCCGCATCAATAGGTTTAATCTGTTTTTATGATACAGCTAATTTAATCATTGAAGATGAGCAAAAATCCAAAGTGAACAACCAAGCCAAGTGTTTAGTTGTTTTAGCGACGCCATGGAGAGGGACAAAAGTGAATGGACGGAGACATCCAGATGAGAGATTAGGTGATTCTGTGTCCTAAAGGGAACTGTCCGTCCTGAGCTGGGGATGAGCCGTGGGCTTCACAGATATCAGGACTGGGTGAGGATTAGGGTTTGGCCCAGAAAACCTTCATCTTGGGGGTGTTAAAAATGTCTGTGGGAAAGGGACAGGGACCTGGTTGGCCAGTCAAAGGCAGCAAATGAATTTTAGGCAAAATGAGTAAAGCACCTGAATTTCTTTTACTTCATCAAGGGACGAGTTCCATGGGGGGCACATTTCTTCCCTAATTAAACATTACGGATGTGTTTGAAGTGTCTCCGAGTTGCGCTGGTTGCCTGTCGATGCCGAGTGGCGGTATCACTGCCTGTGTGTCACCCTGAGCGGATGTGGTCACTGCCTTTGTGTGTGGCCTTGGGCCTGTGACTGACTCCAAAGCTCAGTTTCCTGACCGTACCTGGGGAAGAAGATTCGCCACAGGACCCAGGGGAAAGCATCCCGCACAGTGTCTGGTGCGCAAGAGGTTTTCAGTAAACGACTTTTCCCATTTCTCATTTCCTCGGCAGTCATCCTCCTGGGGATTGTGGGGTTACCTGTGTGGGCAAGGTGCAGGGTAACTAGCAGACTTAGGAAAAGCCTCCCTCTCTCCCCACATGGCACAGGGCACATGTACGAATGAAACTGTCATGGTCCAACATTTCCCAAGTCAGACAGGTTGATTGTTTACTAGTTACTTAGGGGCAGAAAGAATTTAATGTTTCAAAACATATTTGCTGAATTTCTACAATGTCCCTTTATACAAATACCAAGATAACTGGAAGCATCGTGTTTCCTGGGAGTGTTGTCAAGACCAAGTATAAATGTGATGAACTAGAATAGCTATGATGCATGCAGGCACGTTTGTAATACAGGCATCACACTTTGAAATATCTAGAGTGCGGTTTGTAAACTGTGACACGCTGCTTTCAGATGATGTTTAGGATTCTTCTTCACTCAAAATCCTGTAAGGGGCTCTCCCCTGCGTGCATAGCCTCTCTATTTGGTTGTCCAGAATAGAACTCGCAGGTGGCCTCTCTTGCCCTGCCCTGCAGAATTGCTTCTCTCTCGGCCTGTGTTGGCCTCTGCAGGGAAGTTCGCTCCCATCTGCTCCGTGGCTCAGCTGCAAACCCAGGACCCACGCTTGTCCTTCCTCTCCCTTCCCCTCATGCCTCCGATCTAATCCATCCAGGACTCCTACTGCCTCCGATGTTAGAATGGATCCTCTGACATCTCCATTGTATACTTCCCAGTTTTTATACTCTTTCGGGATTCAAGAATCTGTTGAAACGGGTGGCTCCCCATCTTGTCTCTCCATCTCCACTGGAGCTGCCCTGGTCCGAGCCACCTCCACGTATTGTGGCTTCTTTGATACTCCCTCCTCTCTGTCCCCACTCTTGTTCCCTTCCATTCTTTTGTCCACACTGTGACAGAGTGTTCAGTTTGAAATGTAAATGAGATCAGACTCTGCTGCTTAAACCTTCCACGGTCCCTGCAGGATGTTCAGAGGAGAATACAACTCCTTACTGAGCTTCTGAGGCTCTCGGGCAGGTCACTGGCTCACCTCATGACCTTTGCCCCGACCTCACCCCCTGACCTCACCCCCTGACCTCACCTCTTGATCTCACCCTCTGACCTCATCCCTTGACCTCGCCCTCTGACCTCACCTCCTGACCTTGCCTCCTCCATGCCCCTCGGCGCACCCGCCCCACTCCGCCTCCCCCCCTGTCCCCCGCCTGCTTGCCGCTCCTCTAGCTCTCCAGCTGCCTTCCTGCACCAGGTCTCCATGCCTGCCGTTGAGGCTTCTCTTCCTCTAGGGTTTTTGCAGGTCCAGCTCCTCGGCATCGATCACACCCCAATTCAAATGTCCCCTTGTCACAAGTGCCTCTGTGACTCCCTGGGGGAAGACAGCCCCCCGGCTGTTTCTGTTCCCATCCTCTGCCGCCTGTCCTTTGTTGCTTTGCTCTCTCCCTGGGGCTGCAGGATTTGCTGAGCCCGTTCACGTGTGTTCTTCTCTCGCCCACATGACCATGTGTTCCTCATGCAGTGACCTTCGCCACCATGTCCTCTCACCCAGGTCAGCGCCCGACACGGCAGAGGTGAAGGTGCAGGGGGATCTGCCCACGGGGGCGTTTGTCCTCCGGCCTCGTCATTGTCTTGTGGGTTCCTCTCGGCAGGGGGAGATCTGCCTCTGCACCAGCAGGGTCTTCGTCCAGAGGAGCATCTACCGTGAGTTCCTAAAGAGGTTCGTAGAAGCTTCCAGAAGGTGGAGAGTTGGCCTTCCCTCCGATCCATCGGCCAGCATGGGAGCTCTGATAAGTAAAGCCCATCTGGAGAAGGTAAGTGGGTCTCGGCGATGGAAGTTACAGAAAGAGCTTTTACTCGGAGAGGGGCTCAGTGCAAGGCTTAACCCTCACCTGTGCTTTGGAGTATTATTAACTGTTACCCTGTGTTTGAAAATTTATGACCTGAGTGAAATCACCTCTGGACATGGAGTTAAAAAATGCTTTGGGCACAAATACGCAAATGTAGTCAGGTTATAGCAGCATCCTCATGAGACGAACGCCCTTGAGGAGGCAGCGAGGAGATGGCAGCCGGACAGCAGGGAGACGACTTTCAGGAGACGAAGGTCAGCTCTTCAGGCCAGCGTGTGCCCAGGTTGGCAGGGACGTCACAGGCAGACCTGCCCTCTGAGAAGGTCCTGCTCTGGCTTGGAGCCCATGGACTTCTGGAAATGTCAGCAGGAACCATCCAAACGGTGCGTCCTCTGTCCGTGGGTGACCAGTAGCCCGGTGGGGAGAAGCCATCGAGGGTCTCTGAGTGATTTATAGACTATGGATCTGTAGGGTCATTTTAATTAATGGCCACCATGCAAATCCCAAAATAAGTCATGGAAGTCTGGAGCTAGAAGGAGCTTGTTTCATGCTGAGGTGACCGAGGGCTACCAAGGGAGCCCAATCCCCGTCTGTTACCCATGAGGGGGCAGCCTTTACCTAAGTCTGTGGAAGTGTGTGACCCTGCCCTGGGCTTTGGCAGATTCGCGACATTTTAACTTTGACCTTCACTCCATTGCTAGGTACACATGCTTGCAGGTAGGAAGGTATAGTAATTTAATGGTTTGTTTCTATGTCTTCTGTTTTCTCAGTGAAATAGGAAGCAGGTTGACAGGGAAGAGGCAGGAGGGGAGAAGGTGCTGGAGATTGGAGGAGGGGGCACGTGTGACAGAGTCTAGCAGGAGAGGGAGGGCAGGAGAGAGGATGAACTCGGAAGTGGCCGTGTGGTGGGCAGCCAGAAGGGCTTGCTTGAGGCTTGTGGTCACTCATGCAAAGTGAGGCTGCCGGCACGGCCGTGTGCTTTCCCACAGGATTGCAGGTGCTTGGACAGTGGTCTCTGGTGTCCTGGGGGTCCCACAGCTGTGGACGATCCTGCACCCTCCCCCGCCTTTAGAAGTAGAATCCCCCAGGTGTGGGAAACTCCTTATCTGCTCTTGTCTGGCTGTTCCTGACAGAACACAAGGGCTGCATCCTACCCACCCACCATGTGCAAATAAATGGGGAAAACAACACTGGCATAGTTCTGAGTGCTTCCTGGGAGAAGGGGAGAAGCAAATATTAACTTCCAGAACCATCTTCAGGTAGCCACAGCTACTTCCTGAGGTCTTCTTTGCAATTCACCACTCACCTGAGATTCAAAGTTCTCTACAGCAACTCAGCAGATAAGCCGTTTCTTCACTTTTATGCACTGCCAGAGTAGCTCACCCAGTGAGGGAGGAGATATCAATTAAACCAATCAATGCATTTGATTCTTCTGTATCAGTTAAATGATTTGTAGTCCCTCCCCAAAGCCCACCCCCAGTGCTCTTTTGTGTGTGTGAGAAATTGACAGGGCAGGTCAACTCCTGTCGTAACAGAGTTCCACCAACTGGAGAGCTTAAGGCAATGTAAATTTATTCTCACGGCTCTGGAGACCAGAAGTTGGAAAGCAAGGTGTTGGGGGGGCCGTGCTCCGTCCTGCAGGCTCTAGGGAAACATCCTTCCTTGCCTCTCTCCTGGCCTGTGAGGGCCCAGGTGTGCCTGGGCTGGTGGCAGCCTCACGCCAGTGCCCAGGTGTCTCCACCTGGCTCCTCCCCTCCTGTCTGGGTCTCTTCTCCCCTTCTTAGAAGGAACCAGTTATGTGGGATTAAGGGCCCACCCCACTCCTATGACCTCATCTTAATCAATTCCATCTGCAACAACCGTATTTCCAAAGAAGGCCACATCCTGAGACACCAGGGGTTAGGAGTTCAGCACAGCTTTTGGGGGGAGGGGACACAATTCAACTAACAGCTGATGACATCCGAGGGGCGATGACTTTAAACCTCGTCACATGCTGTGCTCTGCAGAAGGGTCCTGAGTGAACGCTGACGTTTCCAATTTAGCTGAGTTGTTTTTCAGCCTTGCTCTTGTACCAGGGTTATTTTGCACCTGGCTGTGATGTAGCATGTTATGTGTGATCACGCCCCCTCTTGCTCACAGTCAAAGCGGAAGGCGTGAGAGTGGCCCTGACCTGCTGCCCTCACCTCTGCCATCTTCCGTTGGCTCCTGCCCACCAGCCTCTGTCCTTCCTTCAGAACACCAGATGAGCCCCTGCTTGTGGCCAGGGCTCCTGCTGCTCCCACTGCCAGGAATGCTCTTCCTCCAGAAGGGTGCTTGGCGCCCTCATTCCCCACTCAGATCAAATGCTGAATTCTGAAGGGGGCTTTCCCGGGTGCCTTTGGTGAAACTGCAGCCTGCCCACCCCACCCCACCCCCGGCCCCGGAACTTCTTACCCCCCTTGCTGCTTTAGTTTCTCCGTGGCTGTTTATACCATCTAATGTACATTATACATTCCTTATTTCTTTTCTCTGCTCCCTGGTCAAGATTACACATGGCTGTATCCTTAGACCCTCGAAAAGTGCCTGGAAAAAGTAGGTGCTCAGTACACGCTTGTTGGGTGAAGGATTGAATTAATACCACATCACGTGCTGTAGGTACAGCGTAGCACCCAAATTTAAGGCCCCCATTTTTCTTCAACTCTCTTTGACCCTCGGTTCAAACTACCTGGAACTGGGCCCCAAATGCACAGGGGTTGGCCATCTCTCTTGTCAGCTTGACCCAGCAGCAAGACTCGAAATGAAAACCGAATAAAAACAAAAACCCAGCCTCCCTTCAGGAAAACAATTGAGAATACACAGGCATGAAGCACCGACTATCACTGATCATTAAATTTAACAAGAAAGGGACTCAGAAAACAGAACCCTTTGAGGTTTTGCTTAACACCCCCCCCTTTAATTCTTCATCCTTTCATTGGCATTAGGGTTGGATTTTCCACCTTCTGTCACAGGCAGTTGTAATATTGCATCCAGCTTCTTAAAAGGCTTTGGCTAGTTGCGGGTGTTTATTACTTCAATATCATACAAATCCAACGTTTTAAATTTCAATTAAGAACTTCAAAAAATACAACCAAATTATTTATCAAAATTAATTTGAGAGTTTTACAGTGTTATTACAAATGATCAAATGGAACACTTTCTGCAGGTTCATATTTTTCAATATGCTTGGGTTTCTCAAGAATCAATTTATGAAAAAGATACCAAAATATTGTGATAACATGTTTTAGTTGAAAACATCATATTCATGTAGCATTTGGTTGGTCCCCAAATGCCCAGACTTTTTGTTTGTCTTATTTTGCTGTCTCCCAGTAGTATTTTTTCTACCAAATAAATTAATTATACTTTTATTATTTTTCATCTGCAACATTCCATATTTTAAGCTGATTCTAGCAGATTTTTAATTTGAAGTTTAAAGCCTTTTGGTTATGTTACAGTTTTGTAGAACTTCCTTAATACCCTCCCGGTAGTTTTAATCACCCATAAAGCAAACACAGAGAATGTTCATGTTCTGTGTCAAACCATTGCAGTGCGGAATATGTAGATTTTTGTCTGGAGTAAAACAGGCACCCCCAACTTTGCATTCTTTGAATGACCCACAAGGAGAACCAATCTTCTCAGTGGGTCAGTGGGTAGAGTCTGTTGAGACTGACAGGCAGGCCCAGAGCTTCTGGGTGGATCTGCGCAGGGCCAGGGTCTGGAATTCTTTCCTAGCCGTAGGAATTTGCGCCATGTGGTTCCTGCGCAATTGATTTCCGGGAACTTGGGGGCTGCAGACTCAGCCTCCAGCCGAGCAGGTGGTACTGGAGGGTCACCTGGCACATACCTGCAGCTTCTCGTCTCCCCCACCTTGGGCAGGTCCAGCCGGTGCCTGCAGGGGGTAGGGGCCCTGGGGTGCTTTGCTCTGCTCCAGCTCCTAATAACTTGCCAACTCATTTTAATCCCCTGCACCTCCCCAGTGTAATGATTTCACTAACTTAGTTTTTACCTCCCAAATCACCCATCTTATATGCTGTCGTTTTAGCACCCCATCTTTTCCTAAAGGAAGGGGAAATGGGGAGGCTATCCATTCCCCCTTATATCACAGCCACAGAAGCTGTGGCCCAAAGCCACGATCCCTAATAGATCTAAACCGCACACAGTGTTCCGTATTTTTAAAGACTTGCAGCACGGACGAGGCCCTAGACGTGGTGCCAGCCTTCCTCTCCCTAACACATCTCGGCCCAGAAACACCAACTTCTATGAGACCAATTTATGCCTGAAAACAAGAGGCCTCTATTTAACGCATTGGTTATATTATCTTAATATCATTTCAATTTAGCATCCCTAGCTCCTGTGGAGCACCCTGGAAACGATGAAACAGTTATCAAATTTTTTTTTCTGGCCCCTTTCAAACTTTTAAAGCTATTTGGCCAGGGGTGGGCACATATTTGTCTTTCAACAGAAGTTTTAAAATCCCCTTTATACTATTGGATATTTTCTATTTCAATTGACTACTTAAAAAAAAACTTTCTATTTTGGAATAATTTAAGATTAACATAAAAGTTTCAAAGAGGATGCAGTGTTTCCTACTCTCTTGCCCAGCTTTCCCTGTTGTTGGAAACTGATGTTACATTATGATTCATTTGTTGAAATGAAGAAGCCAACACGGCTACCTTTCCATTAACTAAACCCTAGACTTAACCATCAACTGCTTTTGCTTTTTGCTTGAACATTATAGGAAAGAATTCTTCAGCCACTTTCCTTGGAACATTCTTAAAAGACAAGCTAATGAGTTTGTCCTCATCTCAGATTGCTCCAAGGTGCCTCTGCTTCTAAGGGGAAATATTTTTTTTTAAATTAAATTCAGTTTTATTGATATCTATTCACATACCATACAGTCATCCATGGTGTACAATCAACTATTCACAGTACTGTCTTATAGCTGTCCATTCATCACCCCAATCTATTTTTGAACATTTTCCTTACATCGGAAAGAATCAGAATAAGAATAAAAAATAAAAGTGAGAAAAAGAACACTAAGGGGAAAGATTTTATACACACAATATAAACCATTATTCATGGTCAAAAACTCAACAGCAGCCTTTGTCACTGGCCACTTCTCCTTCGGGAGGAAGCAGGAAGCTGGTGTTTCCACAACCACGTCCCCCTCAACCTGAAACTGCTGGACTCTGTGCTGTGGAAACTCCTACCTAGAGCAAAGCCCCTCTCAGCTCAGCTCACCTTTCCTCCCACACTGAGAGCCTCAGGAACCACGTAATTTCTGCTTGGAAGCTGGTGGCCCCGGCCTCAGCAGCTCCAAGGGTCCCTGGGCCTCGTTGTGGCTATTCTGCCAGGATGTGGTGTCCAGACCCACGGCCTCCCACCGGCTGGCCTCTGAGGGGCTGTCAGCCCAAGCTTGTGAGGAAGCCCTGGGGTTCTCTGCTGTTTTGGAGCTACTATGGGCAGCCAGGGAAGAGGAAGTGTGACTCTTTTCCCCTCAGTGTGCTAAATCCCCTGGGGTGGAGGAGGCAGTGGGCACACTTAGGCCAAGCTCCTCTTCCCCCCTCACCTCATCAAGCGCAGGGCCTGTGTGCTGGGACCCTCTGACCATCATCCTTGCCCTGCCATTACTCTCTTCCCTGCAGCATTGCTATGTCTTCTCAAAATCAGATTAGCTGTGTGGGGTCTGAGGTCTTTGTGTCCATCCCACTCATGTGTGATTGTCACACTCAGTGGTGGATGATGGTGTCAGAGCTGTTTGCCATGACAGAGTGGGCTTGAAAACTCATGGGGAGGCTGCATGTGCCTCAAAGGAGATGCAACCCCCCAGGCTCTAGGTAAGCCACAAGGCTGCACAATGACTTGCGGGTGGGTCTACCTGCGAGGAATGAAGGAAGGGCTCCCTTTGCCTTTCTCACAGAGCTGTTAAGCGTCTCGTTTTACCCTCTTGGACTCTTCCCCACTTGCCTGCCTGGAGGATCTGGCTATGAGCCTGCCTGCCCCAAGATCCGAGTCACAGGAGATGTAGGGTTCCTGAGGTGTATGATGAAGCTACAGGAAGCACAGAGGAAGTTCACAGGTGCATCCTCCTCAGGCCTAGCTAAGGTCCACTCTGGCAGTCCCATGTCCCCATTGGTCAGGGAAAGAAGCTGACAGACAGCAAGAAGTATGTCTCTAAGATGTCTGCATCATTCAGGACTCTCCAGAGAAAGAGAACTAACAGGATCAATTGATCTGTCATCTATCTATTTATCTATCTATCTATCTATCTATCTATCTATCTATCTATCCATCATCCATCAGAGATTTATTTCAAGGATTCACTTACGTGATTGCAGGGGCTGGCAAGTCTGAAATCTGTATGGCAGCCTGGCAGCTGGAAATTTCAGTAAAAGTTATGTGACATATTAAGTCTGAGGTCTGTAGAAGAAGCCCGCAGACTGGAAACTCAGAGAGGAGCTGATGTTGCAGGCTTGAAGCAGAATTTCTCCTTCTTCTGGAAACCTTGGTTCTTTGCTCTTCAGGCCTCCATCTGATCGGATGAGGCCCACCTGCATCATTGAGCATGACCTCCTTTACTTATACTCAAATGATATCTCTACAAAATACCTGCATAAGAACATCTAGGCCAGCATTTGATCAAATAGCCGGACACCATAGCTTAGCCGAGTTGACACAGAAAATTAACCAGCATAGTCTTTTAGCTAGTAAGTTTCAGGCCTTACGTCATGTCAGGGCACACATCATAACCTCATCATCATCACCATCATCACTGTAATTGCCACCACTGCCTCTGTCATCATCTCCGCCACCATCACCACCACAACCACCACCGTCCTCACTAAGAGTGCAAAGAGACTTAGGCATCATGCTCAATCGTTCACTTTATCCTCTCAAGAGCCCTATGAGTAGGTGGTAATGTTAATCCCATTTTTCAGATGAGGACAATATGGCTCAGAGCATTAAAAAAATCCCTAACCACAAATAGAGGAAATGAGGTTTCAACACAGTCTGGTTCCCAAGCCCCTCCTCTAACCTCTATATTCTGTGTTTATGTTAAAAGTTACTAACTATTCCCTGCTCTCTGCCTTCAAAAAAAGTTTTAGGATAATAATCTTTACATTTTATAGCATCGTAGCAGTCAATTATTTTTGATATTTCATTGAAAATTGAAAATCCCAGTTCCTGAGTTGCTAGTGTAGATATCATTCTACTCATCCAGTGATGCTGTCTGTAATAAATGAGTTCAATTTAGCATGGGCCACCTTTTATATTAAATATTTAATAGGGTCACAGTTTGAACTGACACCTCCTTTCATATTTTATTATCCCAAGAGCCTTCAAGAGATGATCATGTACTTTCTCTTGGATATGGTCACGGAAGCCAGGGCTGTCCCTGTTCTGTTCTGGATCTCTGACAAAGTCCTGGCTGCTGCGTCATGCGGGGCCTTCAGAGGCCTTCCCCTGACTTCCCTGGTTCACACGGGATGCCTGCTTTGGCTTCTTTTAATCAATGTGATTGGGATGTTTCAAGAGGAGCAAAAAGATAGGGGAAAGAGAAGTAGAGATCTATCTTAGTCCCTATGCACGAACTAGAAAAAGGCGAATTCCAGGAAAGCTTTAAGGTCACTGTGGATGTTGGGGAAGGAGGTGTCGTGGGAGGAGATATAAATCTACAAGATGTTCTATTTTTTAAAAGACTTTGATTCGGTGGCTTATTAAGTGTTCTACAAACTGAAGGAAGATTAATAATAGAATGGCATAACATTATTCTTTTTGACACGGCAAATAAGCATGTAGCTCTACAATGGATATTGTTCTATAATGAAGTATTTACTAATCAATTCTGGGGCAGATGCTCAGATAGATGAAGGATGAGTTGTGATCCAAAAGATCATTTCAAAACTAACTCGGCTTGGCTGTTTCCTACATGACTGCTGTTCTATACTTTCAATTTTCGGGACTATTTTTTTCCACTTGTCCTACAATGATCATACCCCTCAGGGGTAGAATAATTTCCACACATAAAATATACATGTTTACATATAAAAAACATGTCATTATGGGGATCAGTCATTTGGACAACCATTATTAATGAACCTCAGTCTTTATCTCCAGTCACTGGTTAACTTTTTACATGATTTATTTCCCGTTATAGTTAGATATACTGTATTACCAAGATCTATTTTCAGGGTGTAATCAGTAATGAAACTTCAAATTGGAAATTATTTTTTCTGGAAACTTAGCCACAGAAAGTCTCCTGGCCTTTAACTAAATCTTGTACCTCATCTACTTCCCAATTTTGGCAATGGACATACCCCCCAAAAGTGAGAAGCCATCCCTTTGAGAAGTAAACTATTCAATATACTTGAATATGACTTCTAGCTATTTATTAGCTGTGTGTACCTGGGAGCTCATTTATCCTTTCCGAGGCATCAGAAAACAGGAGATAATTGTATGCACACTCTAGGGTTTTGAGAGAATTAAGTGGGATAATGTTTGGAAAGCACTTATCAGAGCGCCTGGGCTTAGACACCAACCAAAGCTTCATCCCCTCCCGATATGCCGAGGGCCACGGTGGTGGATAGGGTGGCTTGGCCCTCAGGCTTGGCAGCTCAGTGAGATGACTGACTCCAGCTTGACTTACACATCTCTCCCAGATGATTAGAAAATATGGAATCTTCTGCTGAACTGTGGGAGGCACAGATGGTCAAATGTTGCTATAATTATGATTCTCACCCTCCCAGGTCAGAGGCTATGTGAAGAAAGCTCGGGCGGAAGGGGCCCAGATTCTGTGCGGTGAGGGAGTGGATGACTTGAGCCTTCCTCTCCAAAATCAGGCAGGCTACTTTATGCTTCCCACGGTGATCACAGATGTTAAGGATGAATCCTGCTGCATGAAGGAAGAGATATTTGGTCCAGTGACATGTGTCGTCCCCTTTGATAGTGAAGAGGAAGTGATTAAAAGAGCCAACAACGTCAAATATGGCCTGGCAGCGACAGTGTGGTCCAGCAACGTGGGACGCATCCACCGGGTGGCTAAGAAGTTGCAAGCAGGATTGGTGTGGACCAACTGCTGGCTCATTAGGGAGCTGAATCTTCCTTTTGGAGGGATGAAGAGCTCTGGGATAGGTAGAGAAGGAGCCAAGGATTCCTATGACTTCTTCACGGAAATAAAAACCATCACTGTTAAATACTGATCTTTGCCAATGGCGAAGCTGTTCGGTGAATGCCGACTGTCCAGTTGCTGTGATCAAAATACTTTTGGAGGGAACTTGTAACAAGAAGAGGGTAGTGTGTGATCCATTTCTAGTGTCAAGTCTAATCAATTCCAGTTCTTAGTATATGTATCTATTGAGGCTGCAGTGTACTAATCCTAAGAAAAAAATAAATGTCAATCCTAGTAACGAGTATGGCTTCCAGTTTCTTCTTGGACTTTATACTAAATCATAAAGGTGTCTCTATTGCTTTTTTCCTGGATACATCAGATGATCAGAGGCAAAAACTGAGGTTGACAGGGGTTAAGTATCATGTTCAAGGTCACACAAATAGTACGAGGCAGAGGAAAGATTCTGCTGTTAGTGAGGGCATTGATGGGGAGTGAATGAGAACCTGAGCATTGGAATGGGGACATATGGGCTAATAAGGATGACAGTAGGGACATGGAAACCCTAGATTCTGCTGAGTCTTCTTTGCCAGAAAAACCTGTAATGGTCTGCCCCAAGGAATCAGACACCCTATCTCCAGTCTGCCCTGAGGATAAAGCTATCCTGCCTTTCTCTGCAGACATTAACTTTGCTGTGCCTGATAAACCTGTAACTGCTCCTCTGAGATATCAGCCCTCACCCCTCCACTGAAGAGTTTAATCCTGTTTCACCAGATGAAACTGTAATGGAAGGCCAGGGGTGATTGGCTTGTGAGACACAGCTTATTCCTCCCATGACCCACCTTCACCACCCCTGTTTTCTTCCAGCCTATAACTAGACTGAAGTCCCAACAGCTCTGAAAGTGTGACCCATGAGGAGGTGTGCCACACTCCAAAATAACTGCCTGATTTTGCCAATTTATACAGACAGATGTCAGGGGACTGTGTATGGGAATAGGTATTAAGGGTGTGGGATAATGGTGGAAGGAGCATCAAGTTGGATCAGGCTGAAGTTATTGATATGGGCCCAGTAAGCAATGATTTTAGATTCAGTGTTGTAGCTCGAGGGGTTAGAAGGGGCTCTAAGAGTTGGCTGAAGCCTGAACCAGAAGGTGGCTGACATTAGCTGAAGTCAAAATGCCAGAAGAGCACCAGTATAAAGTAGATGAGGGGATCCAAAGGCTTAAAGAGGCTGGAATGTTCGATCTCCTCTCCCACCCCAGAAATGTATAGAGGACACATCTTTCACCAGGACTGTGAGGAATAAACCTGTGAGAGCAGCTCCATCACTTCTGAAGAGCTTTGTGGTTGCTCTTCTCTGTAGGTCAGATATTACTGCCCCCGAACTTGGATCCTTAAATACAATGGGGATGACTGGACCCCAGGTTGGCAGGAAACAAGTGGTGGTACTTAATCATAAATACCATGTGGGCATGGTTACCAAAATGGACTGCAGAGTCAAAGGAGTAATGAGAATGGTCTGACTCACAGAGACCTAGGGCATTGGCTAGCTGATCATGGGGTACCTAGAAGTGAGATAGATGGGCAGTCTGGTAAATTCTGAGTTGATCCACATAAGCAGAAGGGTTCTACGTCAAGTGAACAAAAGTCTAACTTGAATCCCCAAAACAGAGTCACAAATCCTTAATCAATTCCCAGACCTGAGACAGATTATAGACCCAGCACCCCTTGAATAAAGGAAAGCTGGGTCCCCTTGGGGAAGGACTTTGCTACACTACCAAAAATTTATACTGTTAATCTTTTTCCTAGTCTTCCCTAGCCTTTTACAAAGATGATTGTGAATTGGGGAAACAGAAATAATCAGACACTTTGGGGATTATTAGACAATGGCTCAGAAGTGACATTAATTCCAGGAGATCCAAAATATCAACTGTGGCCCCCCAGTCAGAGTAGGGGCTTATGGAGGTGAAGTGATCAATGGAATTTTAGCTCAGATCTGCCTCTTGGTGGATTCAGTGTGTGCCCCCAAGCATTCTGTTGTTATTTCTCTTGTTCCATAATGCATAATTGGAGGGATTGCAGAGATTAGTACCACCATCAGGGACTTGAAAGATTCAAGGCTGGTGATTTGCAACACAGTGCCATTCAACTCCTCTATTTGGCCTGCACAGAAAACAGGTGTATCTTGGAGGATGACCCTGGATTATCATAAACTTAACCAGGTGGTGACTCCAACTGCAGCAGCTGTTCCAGATATAGTATCACTGTTTGAGCAAATCAACACATTCCCCTCACACCTGGTATGCAGCTATTTATATGGTTTATTGATCTGGCAAATGCTTTTTGTCTTGACACCTTTTAGTAAAGACCACCAGAAATAGTTTGCTCTCAACTGGCAAGGCTGGCAATATACCTTCACTGTCCTACCTCAGGGGTTTATCAACAATTCAGCCCTAATCTAGTCTACAGGGGCCACGATCATCTCTCCAGTCCACAAGACATCACACTGGTCTGTAATACTGATGATATTGTGCTGACTGGGCCTAGTGAGCAAGAAGTAGCAACTAGTCTAGATGTGTTATGTGCCAGAGGGTAGGAGATAAGTCCAACAAAAATGCAGGGGCCTTCCATCTCAGTGAAAGTTCTAGGCCTCCAGTAGTGTGGGTCATGTCAAGATATTCCATCAAAGGTGAAGGATAAACTGATGCATCTGACCTTTACTACAACTAAAAAAGAAGCATGACATCTATTTGGCCTCTTTGCATTTTGGAGGAGACATATTCCTCCTTTGGGTGTGCTACTCTGGCCCACTTACCAAATGACTCAAAAAGCTGCCAGTTATGTGTGGGAGAGGAATAAGAGGAGGCTTTGCAATAGATCCAGGCTGCTGTGCAAGCTTCTCTGCCACTTCAACCATAGACCCAGCAGATCCAAAGGTGCTGTAGGTGTCAGTGGCAAACAGAGATGCTGTTTGGAGCATTTGGTGGGCCCCTATAAGAATCACAGCACAGACCCTTAGGATTTTGGAGCAAAGCCCTGCCATCTTCTGAGATAATAACTCTCCTTTTGAGCAACGGATTCGACCTGTTACTGGGTCTCAGCATACAGACTAAACACTTAGCCATGGGTCACCAAACTACCATGACACATCCATTTCCCTTCATAAACCAGGTGTTGTCTGACCCACCAAGCTATAAAGTTGAGAGGGCACAGCAGCATGTCATCATCAAATGGAAGTGGTGTATATGAGATAGGGCTTGAGCAGGCCTTGAAGGCACGAATAAATTACATGAGGAAGTGGCCCAAATACCCATGGCCCCACTCCTGCCACACCCCCTTCTCTTTCCTAGCCCACAGCTATGGCCTTTGGGGGAGTTTGCTACAGTTGGTTGACTGGGGAAGGGAAAACTCGGGCCTGGTTTACAGGTGGTTCTGTGAGATGTACAGGTACCACCTCAGAGTGGACGGCTGCAGCACTACAGCCCTTTTACGGGACATCCCTGAAGGATGGTGGTGAAGGGAAATCTTCTCAGTGGGCAGAAATTTGAGTAGTAGACCTGGTTGTTCATTTTGCTTGGAAAGTAAAATGGCCAGAGGAGCACGGGCTGTGGCCAATGGTTTGGCTGGATGGTCAGGGATTTGGAAGAAGCCTGATTGGAAAATTGTTGGCAAAGAGGTCCAAGTCAGAGGTATATGGATAGACCTTTTTGAGTGGGCAAAGAACATGAAGATATATGTGTCCCATGTGAATGGTCACCAGAGGGTGACTTCAGCAGAGGAGGATTTTATTCATCGAGTGGATAAGATGACCCATTCTGTGGATACCAGTCAGCCTCTCTCCCCAGTAACTCTTGTCATTGTCCAATGGGCTCATGAGCAAAGCGGCCATAGTGACAGGGATGTAGGTTATGCACAGGCTCAGCAACGTGGGACTTCCACTCACCAAGTCCAGCTTAGCTATAGCCGCTGCTGAGTGCCCAATCTGCCAGCAGCAGAGACCCATACTAAGTGCCTGATATGGCACCATTCCCCGAGGGGATCAGCCTGCTACCTGGTCACAGATTGATCACGTTGGATGACTTTCACCGTGGAAGGGGCAGAATTTTGTTCTTCCTGGAATAGACATGGTATGGATTTGCCTTCCATGCACACAACGCTTTTGCCAAATCTACCACCCACAGACTCACAGAATACCTTATCCACCGTCATGGTATTCTGCATAGTGTTGCTTCTGATCAGGGAACTCACCTCACAGCAAATGAAGTGTGGGAATGGGCATGTGCTCATGGAGTTCACCAGTCTTACCATGTTCCCCATCATCCTGAACCATCCGGACTGATGGAACAAGTATTTCTTCCTTGTTTTGTTATGAATATGTTTGCATATCTACATAAGGTAAGCATCTTTGTTTTCTTCCCTGTCTTATCCCCTTATCTTATAACATAGCTTGTATCACTTTATGTCATTGTATTTAAGTTATAGGAGATCAAGTTTAAGAGTGAATATTAACCAAGGACTTGCATCCTTTTCTGGGGAAACAGTTAATGCATTTCAGGAGTGTT
>PVKY010004107.1:0-19937 GCA_004027775.1 Bradypus variegatus
TTTTTTTCATTTTTATTTTTTATTCTTGTTCTGATTCTTTCTGATGTAGGGAAAATGTTCAGAAATAGATTGTGGTGATGAACACATAACTAGATGATCATACTGTGAACGGGTGACTGTATACCATGGATGATTGTATGTTATGTGCATGTGTTTGAATAAAACTGAATTAAAAAAAATTATCAAACAAAGCAGCTATGCAAGGCCAGTGCGCTTTCCGCTCTATGGCATGAAATTCCGGCTGAATTCTTGGTTTGGACAGCGCTGGCTCCTGTTTGGCTGGTGAGAAACACGCGCGTTGAGGCACAGCGTCTGTGGGTGCACGTCGGAGCAGCTCGGCTGGAGACACAACAGGGTGACGGAGCCATAATTTATGGTCATTAATATGAAGATGTTGTATCAATTACCTAAGAAAATGCTGCACTGGATTTATGTCCCCTAGTTATTAAAAAGTGGCAGCCATCCGAAATTAGTTATAGAAAATAAAGGATCTGGATGTCAGAGATTAATCACCGTCTGCCCCACGTGCAGACCCCTGCTGAGCGCTCTGCAGAACGTTCGCCTGGAAAAGGAAAATTGCTATTACAGTCACCGTAACAGAAACAGACAATCAAACAAATCTTCATTTAAGCGATTTCATATGGTCATAAATCATCCTGGCACTGAGATTTAAGGCACAAAAAGCAACTTCATGAAGAAAGGAGGCGTGCGGGGGAGAGCGAGACCGAGGCGGCCACCCCACCCCCGCCAGCTCCCGCCCGAGTCTGATAGTGGGGCCCAAACTGGACGCCCCTGGCCCCGCTCGCTGCGCGGGGAGACGGGAGTCGGGTCTGGCTTCCCGCCGCCCGGGCCCTGGGACGCGCTCTCCGCCAGGCAGCTGCCCCAGGGAGCAGGTGCAATTATGACATCCCCGCACAAAGCCCGCGTGGCCTCCCGGTGCAGCTGGGGTTCATCCCACCCCCAGGGTCCCCCAGAGCCCACGCTGCAGCCAGGAGCCTCGGCCCGGAGGCTCCCCGCCCTCTGCCCTCCCCGAGCTCCGGATCCTAAGGCCTGACCCGAGGCTGAGCCTGCCCCAGGCCTTTAGCGCTGGAAGCCGAGTCACGAGGGAAACAGGCTCCGCAAGAGGGATGGGGAAAGGTCTCAGTGGTGGGATTGGAGTCACCCGCTTGGCGAGCGCCTGTGAAGCACGTGCTGCTAAGCGCCCCTGTGACCGGGGCTGCCTTGTGTCCTGCGCTGTGGAGTTTGTCAGCACCGGGGCTGACACGTCAGGGCTGAGTGAACGTTTGCCTGCCTGGGGGTGACCGCTGTCCCATTTTGGAGTGTGACTATGAGCCACAACATCCTCCTGGAAGACAAAATGCATCATCTGGGTAAGCTCAGGGTTCCTCATTACCGCGCCGCCTTGCCGTCTGTCGGCCTCGCCTTCCCGGGCTTCTCCACCGGCCTCCGGCCAGCCACACACAGCCCCGTGTCCAAGCCTGCAGCTGGGCCTCGGCGGCCCAGGCCCACCCAGCTGGTCCCCTGCAGCGGCTCTCATCTGGTTTGGCGACTCTGTCGCCCTGTTCACGAGCTGCGAGCTATGAGCTGTGTGTGTGTGGGTGTGTGTGTTACCAAAGAGGCGACCACCATCTCACTCCCTTTTGCTCCTCGAAACAGCAGCCCTTTGTCAAAGTTGCATCTCTTTGGGCAGGAGAATAGAGGGTTTATCTGCAGTTAGTGACGGGGCGCCGGCAGTTGGCAGCTTGTTTTCACAGTGGAGCAGCCCGCATGTTCTGTGTGGCTTATTTCCAAAACCTCATGACGGGCTTTCCTCAGGACCAATGAGCAAATGGAATTTGGAAAAACAAAACCCAAATGCAATTTCATTTTTTCCTATACTATACAGAATGTGTGGCTTCCCAAAGCCTTCTTGAAAGGAGTACAACCTCATGGAACATCCCATTTCTACATCTTTCTTGTGAATGCATCAGGTCAAATATAGCTGAAAATTGGGGACAAATAAACAGGACTGTATCTCATCTTTCCGCATGGCTTCATTATAAATGACACAATTCAGCTTTTCAGGTAAACACGCTGAATTAGAGAAAGGAGCTCTGCGTACAGCCCCGTGAATTAATGGATTGTTTTCCACATCCTAGGGCAGAAAGGAGTGACTCGGAGGTGGCTTAGTTTTCTTGGTCACCCACGAGCACGCTGACGCGCTCCCTCTGCCACCGTCTGCCCGCACTGGGTCGGTGCCTCCTGGTGACCCGTTCATGTGAAAGCACATGACAGCTACAACGGCAGAGCAGCCCGAAAGCTCGCTGATGGGCTTGATTATTTTTTACTGCCTTGGCAGGAGACATGATAGCTGGTACTGTAGTAACTTTTAAAAACATAGCATTAAAGGGGTGAATTAATTTGGTAAACCTCCTTGACCGAGAGTAGCTCTGGGGCCTGGAATGAACCAGTGGCCCCTTTTGCCGCATCTCGGGTTTGCATCTGTCCCTGCTTTGCTCATGTCTTGCACTGATCTACACCTTTTGAAATTTCTCTAGACTTCAAGAGCAAATTTATTATATTTATATTGGCCTCTGCTCATTGAACAGCCATGGCTATGTTTACATTTCTGTTTGGAGAAGGGAGGTAGATGATTAGATAAATGGATTACCTTTGATTCAAATAAAGTACAAAAATAACATTTATCCTGCCTGCTGGAAAAAAAT
The DNA here is from genome assembly GCA_004027775.1 of Bradypus variegatus. NCBI lineage: Eukaryota > Metazoa > Chordata > Mammalia > Pilosa > Bradypodidae > Bradypus > Bradypus variegatus. The sequence continues at coordinate 2,706 of PVKY010004107.1, forward strand.
GTAAAAATGCATTTAATGCCCCTTTAACAGTTTTCCTTAAATGATTCTACTTATAAATAATCTAACAATTCTCCAAATAAAATCCTTTAGAACTTTTGTTTTATGCCTTTGCAGGGAGGGGGGGATTCATTTAAAATGATAAAATTTGACTCAAATTTTTAATTTGATTACAAAGTTAATTTTGCCCATTTCCCCAAATACATACCATAGAAGGCCTAGAAGTACAATTGAAAATTTTAAATATATGAACTTACTTGTTAGAAACAGGCACTAAGAGATGGACTGTCGTTTGTTATCTTTCACTGAGAAATCCAGACTTAAGTATTTTGGGGCCCACCTATGGCATTGCTAGAGAAATTTAAATGAAAGATGGAGGCCTTTAGTGTATAAAACAGCAAGAAACAATTTTTTGTGGAAGGGAGTTCTTGTATAGAGTACTGTCTAGCAAATTCCCTATAGTTAATACGAACATAATAATAAAGGTTATATTACAAAAGTTATATGACAATTGTTAGGACTTATGGGAAGCACCTTTTGCATAGAATAATTGTTAAAAATGTGCTGGATTCTAAAAGATTATTCACAGCTTATCAATCGTGGGTTCAAAAGTAGGCTTTTCTGGACTGCTACTAACAAAACAGTTACTCTCTGACATTTTAGGTTGGAGATTTCATGTATTCATGGCTCTGCGGTGCCAGGAGTGTGCCATCCACTTCAGCTGTGGGCTTGGCGTCCCTACCCCCAAGACCTCCTCTCTGGGTCCCCATAGTGTCTGGCTTTTCACCCAGTAAACACTTGTGGGGCTCTTTAAGTTCATTTTCGATGATCCCAAATGAACAACAGAAGAAAATCCAGTTCTTTGATTCTTCTCTGTTGTAATGTTTTATTATGATTTTCCAAGAAAAAAATAAATGAACATTCACAAATCCATAAGCTCTTGGAGTGGTGGAGCTTTAGAGATCACGCAACTCCGCTAATTTAACGGGGTGTCCCGAGGAGGGGAATCGCCTTTTCCCGGATACAGGCAGGACCAGAGCCAGAACTTAAGGCTTGCATTTCTGGTTGTGTAAGACCCCCCATGTCAGTCCAAATACGTACTGAGTAGTCCATGTGAGACACTGAAGTTTTGGGTAATTTAATGCTCACAAGAAAACATACTCTATTCCCTGTGTTCGGGGAACGTGACCTGTAGCTGAGGAGCTGAAAAACTGTCCCGATGAACAGTGGCACCGATTGGTAATACAGACATTTGCCATCACCTGATGACTGCTTTGTTTATTTGTGATCACACAACAACAAAAAAGCCCTGATAAATAAATACCCATGTGCACACTGGCACCGTGTCCTGACACAGACGGAAAACCCAGTGGTGCTGATCAGCTGTTGTTCACATGGTTTTTTGTTAATTATCTCCGTGCGTCGTTCTGAGTCCTCAGTTTTTACCTAATGTCCTTGCTGTGCTCCAGAACCCCATCCAGGAGCCAACAGAACTTTTAGTCTTTGTGCCTCGTGGACTTTTTTATCATTAATTTTGGTCATAAAAGTATTATAATAAAATAGTATTTATTGCAATTACTGAGATTTTGGGCACCCAGTTAACTTTTGGAAATGAAGTCTGTGTCTACCTCAGCTTATCCTCATCCTGGGTTGGACACATACACCTGTATACACACCACACATGCACACATATGCACACACCACACATGCATGCACATACACACACCACACATGTGCACAACACATGCCCACCACACATGTATGCACATACACATATCACACGCACACACATACACACCACACATGAACACATTCACGTACACACACCATACCACATGCACAACACATGCATGCACATACACACACCACACATATACACACCATACATGCACACATGCACATACACACACCACACACACACATACACACCATACACACACATGCACAACACATGCACAGACACCACACACATGCACAATACATGCACTCCACACATGCATGCACACATCACACCAAACTCACACATATACACACCATACATGCACATATGCACACACACCACAACCACATACCACACATCTACACATCACATACAAACACACAAACACATACACACACCACAAACACATGCACACACACACATACACAAACCCAACACACCACACATACACATACCACACATACCCACACCACACAAATGCATGCACACACACATACACACCCCCTGTAATTTACTATGTGTTTTTATTTTTTATTGAGATTGTTCACAAACCATACAATTATCCAAAGATCCAAAGTGTGCAATCAGTTGCCCACAGTACCATCATACAGCTGTGCATCCATCACCACAATTAATTTTTTTTTCAATTTTTAGAACATTTTCATTACTCCAGAAAAGTGCTAAAGACAAAAGAAGGAAATTCAAATCCTCCCATACCCCCAACCACGCCCCTCCATTATTGATTCATAGTTTTGGTATAGTACGTTTGATACTGTTGAGGAAAGAATGTTAAAATACTATGGGTAGTATATAGTTTGCAATAGGTATATATTTTTTCCATTATGACTTCTAGTTATAGTGTCATACATTTGTTCTAGTTCATGAGAGAGATTTCTAATATTTGTACAGTTAATCACTGACATTGTCCACCACAAGATTCACTGTTTTATACATTCCCATCTTTTAACTTCCAACTTTCCTTCTGGTGACATACGTGACTCTGAGCTTCCCCTTTCCACCACCTTCATACACCATTCACCACTGTTAGTTATTCTCACCCTTGTCCATTTCCAAACATTTAAGTTTGCCCTAGTTGAACAATTTGCTCATAATAAGCAACCACTCCCCATTCTTTAGCCTCATTCTGTATCCTGGTAACTTATATTTCATGTCTGTGGGTTTACATATTATAACTAGTTCATATCCATGAGACCCTACAATGTTTGTCCTTATGTGTCTGTCTTATTTCATTCAATTCAGTGCCCTCAAGTTTTCTTCATCAACCAATTTTTTTAAGATGGTTTTGTTCACACATCATACATTCTGTCCTAAGTTAAAACAGTCACATATTTATGCACTGACTACCATCACCATTATTTATATAAGGACATCTCCATTTCTTCTACAAAGAAGGAGGAAGAGTCAAAGAAGGTATACAGACAAAAGAAAAAAAATGAGAAAAAAAAACATGACAGCTAGGAAGCAATAAAAGGAAAGATAGCATTAAGCTAAAGCATAATAGTCAGACAACATCCCCAATATCGAGTCCCATACCCCTCCCTTATGTCCCCCTCTTATATGCATTTAGCCTCTGCATATTGCCTTTGTTATATTAAAGGAAACATAATACAATGTTTCTGTTAATTATAGCTTCTGTTAAAAATGCAATGATTGTATTTCCCCCAATCCCACACTATTTTTAACACTCGTATTTGACTTTCATTTGTTCTACCTCATGTAAAAGCATATTTGTACATTTTATCACAATTGTTGAGCACCCTAGGTTTCCCTGAGTTATATAGTCCCAGTCTTTATCTTTCCTCTTCCCTTCTGGTATCTCACATGCTCCTAACCTTCCTCTTTCAACCATACTCACAGTCATCTTTGTTCAGTGTACTTACATTGTTGTGTTACCATCACCCATAATTGTTTTCCAAATCTCTCACTCCTGTCTTTTCCTTTCTGTCTGTAATGCTTCCTTTAATGTTTCTTGTAGAGCAGGTATTTTGTTTACAAACTCTGTTATTGTCTGTTTTTCAGAGAATATTTTAAGCTCTCCCTCATATTTGATGGACAGTTTTTCCTGATATAAGATTCTTGGTTGGTGGTTTCTCTCTTTCAGTATCTTAAATATATCACCCCACTTCCTTCTTGCCTCCATGGTTTCTACTGAGAAATCCACACATAGTCTTAATAAGCTTCCTTTGTATGTGATGGATTGCTTTTCTCTTGCTGCTTTCAGGATTCTCTCTTTATCTTTGACATTTGATATCTGATTATTAAGTGTCTTGGCATAGGCCTATTCAGATCTATTCTGTTTAGGGTACGCTGCACTTCTTGGATCCATAATTTTATGTCTTTCATAAGAGACGGGAAATTTTCATTGATTATTTCCTCTATTATTGCTTCTGCCCCCTTTCCCTTCTTTTCTCCTTCTGGGACACCAATAACACACACTTTAAAGCATTCCATGTTGTCATTCAATTCCCAGAGATGTTGCTCATATTTTTCCATTCTTTTCTCTATCTGTTCTTTTGTGTGTAGGTTTTCAGGTGTCTTGTTCTCCAGTTTCTGGGTGTTTTCTTCTGCCTATTGAGATCTGCTGTTGTATGTCTCCATTGCATCTTGCATCTCTTGTATTGGGCCTTTCATTTCCATATATTCTGCCAGTTGTTTTTTCGAACTTTCAATTTCTACCTTATGTATGCCCAGTGTTTTCATTACATGCTTCATCTCTTTTGCCATATCTTCCCTAATCTTTTTGAATTCCTCTAACATTAGTTGTTTTATTTCCTGTATCTCAGTTGAAGTGCACGTTTGTTCCTTTGACTGGGCCATAGCTTCATTTTCCTTAGTGTAAGTTGTAGTTTTCTGTTGTCTAGGTATCTGGGTTCCTTAGTTACCCCAATCAGGTTTTCCCAGACCAGAACAGGCTCAGGTTTCAGAAGGAGGCAATAGTATCAGGTCTCCCTGATGGTGTGTCTTAGAAGATTGGTACAGCCTTTGAGGCCTGAAGTCACTGTGCTTTTCTGCCCAGCAGGTGGTGCCTGTCAGCCTGTAGCTCCAGACTGGAGTAAGGAGGTGTGGCCCGTGGCTGTTTTCCCCTCAGCTCTGTGGTCTGATTCTGAATAGAAGGTGGGTAGTAGAGCTTGGCACTACCTTTTTCCTCTTAGGGAAGATATACCCCCTAGAGAGATATCATTTGCATTCAAATAGCCTCTCTGACTCTTCTGTCTCCACCCTTGTCTGGGTCAGAGCACTGGGAGCTGAAAATGGCTGAGTCTTCCTCCACTAAAGGACAGAAAGCCCCCCTTCAGGGTCCATCTGCCACTCCCCTAGTTGCACCCTTTGGCCAGAGACATCACCTGGTCTTCTGGGCTCTCCCATCCTCCCAGAGAGGTCCTTTGGCTCTCCAAGGTCATTTGTCACCAAAAGCCTCTGTCTGCTTGTTGAGGATTCATATTTTATATCGAGCAGTCCAGGTTTGTTGATTAAAACCCAGTTGGAGCTCAGATGAGCTATATTTGTTTGCTGGAAGAGAGCTCTCTCTAGCACCATGAGGCTTTGCAGTTTGGGCTGTGGGGGGAGGGGGCTCCTGGCTCAGATCCACAGTTTTCACTTACAGATTTTATGCTGCGATCTCAGGCATTCCTCCCAATACAGGTTGGTGTATGATGTGTGGACAGTCACGTTTGTCCTCCAGCAGTTATTCCAGATTATTTACTGGTTGTTCCTGGTTGTTTATTAGTTGTTCCAGGGGGACTAACTAGCTCCCACTCCTCTCTATGCCGCCATCTCCCCCCCCTCCAAGTTTTACTTTGTTTTTGAGGGGCTTTGTTGTACTGCTCTTGTCCAAGAGAAGGTCCTTAAGTCCCAAGTGAGATTTCTAATGTGAACCTGAGAAGATAATGTGCAATGCAAACAGGAATGTATGCTGTACCCTAAATGGAATTTATGTGTGAAGCTGCACCCGGAGGACAGTGGCAACAGGATGAGCCACTGTGCTCCTTGGAGCCCACCGAGGGGCCTGGGGCTGCCGTGGCTGGGGTTCCTGGGCTGGAAGTGCAGCCAAGGTTGAGGGCTGCTTCTGCAGCAGGTGCCACCAGCTCTGCCCCCCCTTGCCCTCCCCAGGGTCCCTAGGGCTCTTCTCCCTGGAGAAACTTGGGGACCCCCAGGGAGGGCTGGAGTTATTCCCAGAGATAAAGGAAGGTCTCAGTCATTGTGCCAGTCTGAACGTATTATGTCCCCCAAAACGCTGTTATCCTTGATGCAATCTTGTGTGGGCAGATATGTTAGTGTTGATTACATTGTAATTCTTTGATGGAGTGTTTCTACGGAGATACAACCCACCCATCTGTGGGTGATGACTCTGATTGGATAGTTTCCATGGAGGTGTGGCCCCGCTCATTCAGCATGGGCCTTTATTAGTTTACTGGAGCCCTATATAAGCTCAGACAGAAGGAGCGAGCTTGCTACAGCCAAGAGGGATGCTTTGAAGAGCACACAGGAGCTGAGAGAGGAGCTGCAACTTACAGAGACATTTTGCAGATGGCTGTTGAAAGCAGACTTTTGCTCAGGAGAAGCTGAGAGAGAACAAACACCTCAAGAGCAACTGAGAGTGACATTTTTGAGGAACTGCAGCCTAGAGAGGAACATCCTGGGAGAAAGCCATTTTGAAACCAGAACTTTGGAGCAGACGCCAGCCACGTGCCTTCCCAGCTAACAGAGGTTTTCTGGACGCCATTGGCCATCCTCCAGGGAAGGTACCCAATTGTTGATGTGTTACCTTGGACACTTTATGGCCTTAAGACTGTAACTGTGTAACCAAATAAGCCCCCTTTATAAAAGCCAGTCCATCTCTGGTATATTGCAAAACGGCAGCATTCACAAACTGGAACAGTCATAAATATTAAAAACAAAACACACAAGGCCACCAACATTTTAGGAAAGTCGCAGACTGAGAGAGGAAGAAATCAGGAGGAAACTGCCTTGTGCAGGGAGCAGAAGAAAAGGAAAACCCTCCAGTTTCCACAAACCACGAGGTGTGTCCATACAATACTAACAGCATTTCTGGAAAAGAAGCAGAAACCAAGAAAGCACTTGAAAATTTAAAATATGGTAACTAAAACAATAAACAAACCCACAGTCAAAGGGTTGGAATATAAAATTAAAGAAGTTTTCTTGAAGGTAGGAAAAAAGACCATAAATGGAAGAGAAAATTATTGGACCTATGTGCCCAGCACCCCCCTGCAAGGAATCCTGAGAGATGAGAGAAAACAACGGTGAGAAAATAACCAAGGAAATAATAAAGAAAGGTTTCCATAGCAAAAGAACCCAATAGTCCAGATTAAATGTGCCGATTAATAACCAAACCAATGGATAGCAAAAGGCTAACCCCAAACAAACTGTCACAACATTTCAGAACACCAGGAATTAAAGGCAACATCTTTAAGCTCTGAAAGGAAACTAGCCGTTCATACCAAAAGGAAAGGAACCCACATGGCTTTGGACTTTTAACTAACACGGAATAAGATAAAACTAAAGAAAAGGAGGAAAAAATATGATTTTCAGCCAAGGCTTTTATGCCCCACAAAACTATCAATCCCAGATGCTTGAAGAAAAACAGACGGTGGGGGGGTACTCCCCAAATTTGTTACCCATGAACTGGTTAATGGACTCCAGGAACAAACCAAGAAAGGGAAACAGATGGGGCCTGTGAGAGAAGGATGGGAAAATCTCTACAAGGCAATGAGTACGTGGGAGCAGGGGAATGGAAGGCTGCAGGAGAGAAGTACTTGAGAAACAAATAGGGCTGCCGGAGTATTTATTATGCATAAGATTTTTGCTAAATTTATTGAGATGCATTTGACAGATCTGTTGGCACATTATGAGAAAGTAGAAACAGTTTAGAAGCTAAGCAGAGAAACAACAGCTGGGATGATTCTAAACCAAAGCACATTTCATACGAGAAAGGAGCGGTCGTCCTGGGATGCCGTTTGGCTCAGCAGTGGGCGGTATTTTGTCCTCGTCAGGATGCAGACCGTGACTATGATTGCAGTGGTGTGTGCTCTCGCTGCGCTGAGAAAGCTGGAGGAGGCCGGGTGTGTGCGGCTCCTGGCGTGACAGAAGGTCCACACGCGGGCCTCGTTCCTCAGGAAGCTCACCGGGGTGGGCAGCCCCACCATGGACACCTGTGGAAGCCGCAAGGCAGCAGGGCTGGGCAGGAGGGGGCCCAGCGATGTCCCCAGGCCCTGGGGCGCCCCCTCAGTGTGGAGCTGTCTTCCTTCCAGGCCCCCACAACCCGCTGGTCATCTGGGGTGGGCAGCCCTGGCCAGGGTCACAGCCTTGGCAGAGGTGGCCGTTTTCAGCCGAGAGTGTGCGCACCAGCTGAGTAAAGCCAAGATGGAAGAAGAGGTGTCCGGGATCGTGGCTGGGGATGACGACCGTCAGCCGCCAGCTCTCCGCTCTAAGTCGCCATTTAGCCAGGGCGGGAAGTTGGCTTATCTGGGTGCCTGCTGCCTTCCGATAGTGGTGGCCGTAGTTTAATGTTTTTATAGACCTAGACTCTGTTTAGATTGCTCCTTTACCACCAAAGGAGAAGATTCAAGGCCGGGTCAGAGAGCCAGCGGGCCAAAGGGGTGCTTGCTGCCTCGAGTCTTTGCCGGTCACGAGCAGCCGCTTGCTAAGGTGACACGGGAGCAACCGGGGAGCGACACGGGGTAGCGCTGCCCCTCCCAGCCGGGCCGTGGGGGCCTGCCGAGCCCTCTCACCCCTGGCCCTTGGCTTGGTGATGACCAGACACTTTACTGCCCTTGTAGATAGCTTATGAAAATGTAATTGGAGGTAGAATCTCAGTTATAAAACAACCAGCTAAGATGGAGTGCCCTGGCTGCTGGTAGGTTGCTTTCACCATTTGGCCGCATTTCACTCACCCTGAGTCTGTTTGTTAACATCCCCTCTACTTGTGCCCGTTGTTCTCTCTCCAAGACACATTAGTGGAGTGGTGGGTTCCTTCCCTCTGCAGGCTCCCGTTTGGAACAGGCGGAAATTAGAAGGTTGGGTTCAAATGAGCACCCCTGGGGCGCTCGAGGGCGGGCTTGCCTGGCTGCCCACAGCGCAGTCTACTCAGAGGAACCTTCCAGAAGTGTCTTTGTGCCCCCCCCCACTATATTAAAGGAACTACAGCTTTCAAATTGTGGACCTGTTAGTACAGTTCAGTAACCTTACATTTACAGAGGTATTTAAAATATTGTGTTTAAATGTGGTGACAAGGAGTGGTGAAAAAATCGTTCTCTAGAGAGATCTTCCTGGAGAAACTGGGCTGAGAGGGGTTGATGTCCGGAGGTAATGGGCCCTCCTCATGGGTCGTTAACCCCGGGAATTGGCCTGCGCTTCACTGGCCATTGCTTAAGTGAACAATAAATAACGGCACGTGGATACCTCCTAATACACCAGGGCGGCTTCTCGGACTGTGGGGGAGCCCCCCACGCCTCCTCCCAACTCGATGGATTAGTTGCAGTCAAGCCCTGTCCCCCATTTCCCTTTGAACCCGATTAGTTTCATGTCTCGAGGTCAGTGAAGAGGCAGGCTGCTGGGTAGTTTCCGTTTATTTTCCTCCCTCTCACGCTTTGCTTCTCTGCAGCAATTAGTTGTAACACTTACCAGGCCCCAGTAACGACAAGATTCGTGCCGCTATTCATAGAAATTAACAGACTCTTCTGGGGGCAAGAGCTGTTTCAGTTGGGTTAATAACGCAACTCCTTCTGCCCTCCTCCCCGCCTTGCTGGGCCGCGGCAGCCCCAACCCGGGGGACGCCTGCTCCGTGAAGGCGGCGCCGCGCTCGGTCTCTGCCAGCCCCTTGGCCGCTCCGTCGCAGCCGGTTCTGCCGGTTCTACCCCGACTTCCAAACCCCTGGCCCCTGCGCCCCTTAGGGCCGGACATTGAGGCCTCCTCCTTCCCTCCAACAGTTGTCCAGGAGCCGTGCACGCTCCAGCCCAGCCTCCCGCAGACCCGGGGCTCTCGGGTGCTCAGGAGTCACCTCGGCGTGGATGTGCCATAACCAAGGTCGTGTCCCTGTGAACTGCCATCACCTCCTGTTGTCCCTGTCTGCCACCACCTCCTCCAGGCAGCCTCCCACCTCCTCCTACCAGCTTTGCAGCCTGAAATCGCCTCTCACTTTTCTCTTCTCCTCCCCAGGCCTTTGGCCGAGAAGACTTCTCCTTGGAGTGTGGCCCTGTGTGGCCTGCCCTCTTCCATGGCATGTGGCATATGTGCTTGTTGAGTTCTGTCTCCCGCAGTACCCGTGAGGGTTGCTTATTAGATTTGTTTCCAGATTCTCTCATCCTGCTCCAGTAGGTAACAGGTGAGTGGAGGGCTGGGGAGTAGCAGGGAGATGTGTTGCCCACTTCCAGCAACGAAGCTAGATTCCCTATGAAGCAACAGAGAAGAGTAAACGTCCCTGGAATTTTTTCGGGGAAAATGGGTCTTTAACAAATCTTACTCCATCAAACAATATGTCTATTTGAGCTAAAAGCATCTTTTCCCATGTTAGATGCCATCCTTCGGAAGACGACACTGACAGCCTGGCTAGCACAATGGAATAACGGTATTTGGCCCCTTTTCATTTTTTGGAAAGCTCCCTCGCTGAGCATCTTCCTCCTAATCTGCTGTCGGTTAGCTGAAAATCGTGTCTTGAGTAAGAGCGAAGGGAAATGCTGTTATAATATGAAATATGTTAAAATGATGTGTGAGCACTGGTGCTCATGAATGACACGTAACCATGGCAGTTCCCCTAGAATTCCCTAAACGCACCTCGGGGGAGACGCTGTTAAACGTTAAGCTCCTTGCGGGCAGAGCAGCGTCTTCCTGTCGTCTGCACACGCCTTCTCCCGGTGGACACGTGCTAAGTAATTTCCTGGATGAGTGAACGTACCGAATATGTATCCCAAGGAGAATCGGGCCTTTCTTTGTCCCCACGGGGGGCCCGGCGGCCAGCGTCTGCCCGGCCTGCCTCTGGCTGGGCGCCGAGGGACCCTCGCCCTCCCCAGCTCCCCACGAGGTGAGGACTGCGCCGCGGAACACGCCCCGGTCCTCACTGATGCAACTTTCCTCCTACGGTGCCTCGTTTTCATGGAATAAAAGAATCGTAGGCAATAAACCCTTGAAGCCTTTTTCAGCCCAGGTCCCGCCGTGCGAGCAGGGAGCTTATCCGCGGCTTCGCCCCCCTCAGCTGTAGATTTGTCAGCTGACGTTTACCCTGGAGGATAGATGTTCTATAGAATCTACATAAATTTACAACTTAATTCTTGAGTTATAGTTTTTAAAATTTCAAAAACACTGAAAGAAATATTCTCTGAGTAAAATGTAGATCAACTTTCCAAAAACAACGCATTGTGAATAGCAATTTTTAAGGAATTATCTCATTCTGTAAATTAAAGAAGCCAAGTATGTTTTATGCAGATGCACTGTAATTTCATCTTTCCTAGAGTGAGATGTATGCTACTGAAATTTAAAAATAACTAATTTACTCATATAATTATATGTTTCTTCAAAAAGTGGGAACCAATTCAGGGAAAAATGTGGTGATTTGCTCTTCGAATATCTCAGAACGTGACGACCTTTATTAAAGTGAAGTCAGACCTTGCTGAGCCACTTGCTAATTTCTTATTCGTTTGAATGCCCTTTGGATATTTTCAAATTCCTCCTGGGAGATTTTTCGCTTTTACTTCTAAATAAAATAAAATAATTCATGTTATTCAAATTCAATGAACACCAGAAATTCAGTGTAGATGTTGATGGGCGGCCAAGGGAAAAGGAGACACAATATATAGACCCAGTGTGTTCACAGCTTTCTGATTTCTTTCACTGTCCTACTTTCAGGCACTGAGAATTACTGTTACGTGCCTATATTTGATTCTCTGAGAGCTTATGGGTAAACTTCCTGGTTTTATTTAAACATCGTGACAATTGAGACCCGTCTGAAAGCTTCTGCTGCTGTATTTGGACTGCTACAATTCGCCTTCCCCGCGACCGCACTCCCCCACCAGGTGTGGGTGACAGAGCCCCGGACGAGTTCCGCCACCTTCCAGCTCTGGGACCTTGCCCGGGACTAGTGGCTCCATGCCTCAGTTTCCCCATCTGTAAGTAGAGTTGTTAGGATTAGATGAATCTACATGGATAGGTAGATGGATATTGATAGATACAGAAATAAGTAGATACGTATCGTATTAAATCATGTAACTCATTAGAGACAGAGAGCTGGGAAGCAGTGCCTGCCGTCTGGTATGTGCTGAGTAAGTGTCCGCGGTGACCCTGATGGTGGTGGTGATGGTAACGATGATGTTTGGCTTCCCGAGACATCAGAAAGGAACAAAAGAGAAAGCTTTGTCATTGCTTTTATATCTGTCATGATGGGTAATGGGACAGCATGCAGCGGAGATGAAATGTAGGCTTAATTTTAATGCCAAATCATTTGTGTGCCTTTTTAAAAAGTGACTTTAAGAGCTGTCAATAACACATTCAAGTTTAATACCATTTTACAAAACCCACTGAGCTGTTTGAGATAAGAAAAAAAAACAAGTATAAGGAATAAATGGCCAGAGGTCACACACTGGTGGAAGTCAAAGAAAATAAACACATTCAGCTAAATGGCTCCACTTAGGGAATATGACAAAGTTCCCACCTTAATGCCGGCACAGTATTTCCTGCTCGGAAGCTGTGCTCAGACGCACTGTCTCGGTCCTCGTCGAGCCTGTTGACGGGCTGCGGTGCCCTGCACAAAGCTGCAGCCTGAAGGATGATGAGTACAGACACACGAGCACCCAAATCCGTGACGATGTGACCCTCACACAATAAACGATGCCCCTTCCCTACCCCGAGCTCTGCGCTTTTAATCCAGCCACGGCTCGATACGGAGAGGTTTGTCCTGCTCTTCTCCCGGCCCTGGCGACTGCTCTCCGGCCGTCGGCAGGGTCTGGCTGACCATTCGCCAAGAGGGGCCTACCAGCCGGGGTTAAAGGATCCCACATCTGCTTTCTCAGGAAGGATTAACGGCAGAGAGCAAAGGCTTCATTAGGAAGTCAGGGCCCTGATCCCAAAGGCATGAGACCAGTCTGTGAGGAAGATGTTGTTCAAAAATGAGAATACTCATCCAGCAAATGGTCCCTTCCTGAGAAGTTCTGAACTGGCATTGAGTAGAAAATAATTAATAAATAATCGGTTCTGCTCCAGCCCATTATTTGGGGAGGTGATTTTTTGGGTGGGATTGACGTCTAAACTGTGGAGTCCTTGGTGCTTAATTGTGAACTAATGCAAAACAAGATTGAAGAGCATTTGGTTCTTGCAAAAGCCTGGGACTTTTCTTTGGACACTGTATCTGTGATATTCCAGTTTATACGTAAAGCAAATAAGACCTCATGCCGATTTTTGGTTCTTTGTTTGGGCCAGTAATTGTAACAGTGATTACAATGCTTCATTTGAATCCGACATACTTTATATCAGTTATTAGTTCTTATGCTCAAAATTTGAGATCCCAAAATTGAAAAACTAGACATTTTCTATAAAATCTAACTTTTTTGGGGAATTTTTATTTTTCTTATTTTGAAAATAATTACAGTACCTTCTTCATTTCACTTTCCAATTAGCATACAATGAAATTTAGTGAATTTGTTTTTGCTGACGTGTTTTTCCTCATGTTACTTGTAGGAGAGATTTAGGTATCTTTAGGAATTTTCTCTTCAGCAGCATATTAGTGGGTAAAGAGACGCTGAGATAAAATTTGCATGCCCTTGCCTGGCCCTTCTTTGAACATTTTCAGAGCCACCACCTACCCCTGCAAATGGTGGTTCTAGGAGAGAAAAATACTTGGAAGGTTTTTCCGTTTAAATTTATTAATTTCCTTAGATTTGCGGGGCCTGTTTTTGAGCAGCAAGAAGTTTGATTTCTTGCCCTGGAAGCCCTGATGGGCAGCATCTCACTTGGCCTCTGGCTGTGACTTGATCAACGACGGTGCCCGCTGGGGACGTTCTCCTGCTCTCGCGACCTGCTCCGAAACCTGCTGGGAGGCCAGTCTGGGCCTTCAGGGCTCGGCTGGGCACCTGCCCAGATGAAAGCACAGTCCTGCCATTGCTTTGTTCCCATTTAGGTGGAATATTTCATTAATGTCTGTGACATCTGAATACATGTTCTGTTTATGGGCAGACCCAACCCACTGTATTGTGATATTTTACACCAAGTGCTGTGTCAGTTTGCAAATGCATCAGTTGTTGCAGTGGATCAATTTCAGGGTAAGGCCTGGAGGTTTTCCTTCTGGACACTGTCCGTGACACAGCCACAGGCCACCGTCTGTCCAATAAGGCACAGCTTATGATGAGGCGGTGCTGTCCCTGCTTCGAGTGGAGGGAACTGGTCATGAGAACCTGGGTCTGTTCCCTGAACGTCAGTACCTCAGGTGGACGCAGTCTGGCGTTTAGTCATGGGGTCGAGCTAGAACAAACCCCATTTGTTGTGTATGTGGTCACAGCCCCTCGTGATGCAGTTAATGAAGGCTTCCTTTTAAACTAGTTGATTTCATTCAAAAGGATTGCAAGCTTCAAGTCAGCAGTATATTTTTGCTGTTTTCAGTGAATTGGTGAACTAAAATTAGAGAACTAAGGGCCACTTTGTGCACCCATGTGCTTGGATCATTTCTACCTATTTCTTTCTTTAAAATACATTTTTTATTGTGAAATTTAACATACATACAGAACAGTGATAGCTTTCAATGTAGATTTAACTAGTAGTTAGAGAGCAAATTTCAAAGAATGTCGTGGGTTGCAGTCCTACAATTTCAGTTATTTTCTTTTTGTGATATACAACATATATCCAGAAAGATGATAACTTTCAAAGTACAATTTAACAAGTGGTTATATAGGTAATTCCAACAAATGTTATTGGTTACATTTCCACAGTTTCAGCTATTTCCTCATTTTGAAATAAAAGATATGTACAGAAAGGTGATAACTTTCAAAGAACAATTTAACTAGTAGCTATAGAGCAAATTTCAAAGAATGTGAAAGGTTTCAGTTATTTCCTTCTAGCTATTCTAATACCCTAGCATCTAAATATGTATATAGATTCAGTATTCATAATCCTTTGTTAAATCCTATCTTGTCTGTTGCTACCCCTTCCTTTTGTTTGATCGCTGTCTTGATCTTCAGGGGTGTCTAGGCAGTGAGCACCCTAATTGTCATATTGATAAGGGGTGTTGACATTATGGGGAAGGGGCTGCATCTGGTTGTTGTTTCTAAAGAGGCTGTTGGCTCTGGGTTTAGGACTTGACTGGCATAGGAACACTCTGGGGGATATAAATTTCTGAGAGAGGAACTTAGTGAGTGAAACTTTCAAAGAGTCTGAGACAGGGACCAGGGCATTCTTTAGTATTTTCAGGACTACTGTTAGGGCTTGACATCTGTGGGCATTTGGGACATCTAGCTGGACATTGCATAAGAGTAGCCTCCAGGACAGCCTCTCAACTCTATTTGAAATCTCTTAGCCACTGAAACCATATTTTATTGCCTTTCTTTTCCTGCTTTTGGCCTAGAAGGTATTTTTAACCCCTCAATGCCAGGCCCAGGCTCATTCCTGGGAGTCGTGTCCCGTGTCACCAGGGAGGTTCACTCCTCTAGGAGACATGCCCTATGTAGTGGGGTGTGTAGTGAGTTTATTTGCAGAGTTGGCTTAGAGAGAGAGGCCACATCTGAGCAACAAAAGAGGTTCTCTGGAGGTGCCTCTTAGGCACAATTATAGGAAGGCTTAGCCTCCCCTTTACAGCCATAAGGTTCACCAGAGCAAGCCTCAAGATCAAGGGCTTGACTTACTAGGTAGGGGGTTCCTAATTTCACACAGCACATATTCTGTCCAAGGTAAACAATCAGTGCCTCACATTCCCTTCCCTTAGTTGTGCAAGCATCATCACTCTTAATTGTAAACAATTATCGTAACCCAGAATGCCCCAAAGCTCTTATCAGCCCCTAATTATTCCTCCCTAGTATTAGTGTGGTACTGGTAAGATAGTCCATCAAATATAGTCTATAATATGTAATGGGTAGTTTTTCCACATACCACTCTGTTATTAACTCTTTGTACTAGTGTTAGACCTTAGAAGTAGATCATATAAACAATTTATATTTGTAGTGCTTATCTGTGGGATACACGCCCTTAAACAACCACTTTCCATCATGTTCACCTTCAATGAGGCTCTGATACTCACAATCCCATTAACAAACCATCGTCTCCCCTGACCATTCCCTTACCTTTAAGTTCACCCTCATTTTGTCTGTACATATTAGGTTGTCATTCCCCCTTCATTAGCTTCTGTATATCTCTAGGTCCCCAATATTCAACATTATAAAACACTTATTTTACATTGTTCAGGGAGTTCACATTAGTGGTAACAGACAATATCTCTCCTTTTGTGCCTGGCTTATTTCACTCAGCATTGTATCTTCGAGCTCCATGTTTTCATATGTTTCATGACCTCATTCCTTCTTACTGCAGCATAGAATTCCATCTTATGTATATACCACATTTTGATAATCCACTCGTCTGTTCAAGGACACTTGATTGTTTCCATCTCCGGGCAATTGTGAACAATGCCGCTATGAACATCAGTGTGCAAATGTTTGTTCCTCTTACTGCTTCCAGAGCTTCTGGATATATACCAAGAAGAGAAATTGCTGGATCATAGGGTAACTTGATATCTAGTTTCCTGAGGAACTGCAAAACTGTCTTCCACAGTGGCTGAACCATTATACAGTCCCACAAACAAGGAATAAAAGTTCCAATTTCTCCACATCCTCTCCAGTATTTATGCTAGTCATCCTTACTGGTGTGAGATAATATCTCATTGTGTTTTTCATTTGCACTTCCCTAATAGCTACTGAAAATGAATATATTTTCATGTGTTTTTTAGCCATTTGATTTCCTCTTTGGAAAATGTCTTTACGTATCTTTTGCCCATTTTATAACTGGGCTGTTTGTACTATTGTCATTGAGATGTAGGATTCCTTTATAAATGCAGGATATCAGTCTGTTAACAGATATATGTTTTCCAAATATTTCTCCCATTGCATTGACTGCCTTTTCACTTTTTTTAAATGAATTCCTGTGAGGTACAGAAGCTTTTGATTTTGAGGAGTTCCCATTTGTCTATTTTTTCTTTTGTTGCTTGTGCTTTGGGTGTAAAGTCTAAGAAGTTACCTACTATTTCTAAGTCCTGAAGATATTTCCCTATATTATCTTCTGGGAGTTTTATGGTACTATCTCTTATATTGAGGTCTTTGATCCCCTTTCAGTTAATTTTTATATAGGGTGTGAGGTTCTTTTGGAGATGGGTACCCAGTTCTCCCAGCCCCATTTGTTGAAGAGACTATTCTGCCCCAGCTCAGTGGATTTGGAGGCCTTATGAAAAATCATTTGGCCATAGATCTGGGGGTCTATTTCTGAATTCTCAATGTGATTCCGTTGATCAATATGTC
>PVKY010004108.1:0-19947 GCA_004027775.1 Bradypus variegatus
CGGCGCGAAGCGGCCCAAGAGGATTTCTAGGCACGAGGTGTCGGCCTTTGTCACCCGCTCAGAAGAGCTAAAGGACTCTGGTCACATTTCGGCTGCTACGAGATGTGACCATTCTAGGAGCGGTAGAACCCAGGAAGCGGGAGTTCTCGAACAAATATTAATCCTTTATATGTTAGGCAGTGTGTAAACACTTTATTAATTATCTACTAATAATAAATATTCATTGAAGTGTCCAATGAGTTTGGCAATTTATCTCAATCAGCCCTCACGCAACCCCATTATCCCCACTTTACAAAAGAGAAAATAATCTCAACAAG
Source organism: Bradypus variegatus (assembly GCA_004027775.1). Classification (NCBI taxonomy): domain Eukaryota; kingdom Metazoa; phylum Chordata; class Mammalia; order Pilosa; family Bradypodidae; genus Bradypus; species Bradypus variegatus. Next base: position 318 of record PVKY010004108.1, read on the forward strand.
AAGTCACACAAATAATTAATACTAGAACGGGGCTTCTAATCTGCACTGCAAAGTCAATACTCTTAAACAGAAAATCGATGAAAGCGCTTTCTCACTTAAACCACTCCCCCTCTAGCAATCCTCGCGAAGGTACTCAAACTACCGCTCCCAAAATGCAAAGCGGCTCCTTACCGTCTTTCATTTCCCCGGAGTCTGACGGCCCCCAGCGTGCCTCGGGGTCCGAAAGGCAGCTGGGAGTGGTAGTTCTCCTGGGCGCTCAACGGACTTGCCTGCGTGGCTAGGGAGTCTCTGTCGGCTCCGGGCGGCGGGTGCCGTGAGGGCCAGCTGAGGCAAGCCGAAGGGCGCGGAAATGAGCGAAGGGGCCCACGGCGTAGGTCTGAACTAGGTAAGTGCGGCCGGGCCGCGGGCTGTTCGTCGCCGCCCGGCATCTTAGCCTCAGCGGGAGGAGGGTGAGGAGGGTGAGGAGGGGAGCCAGAGCCCGGGTCCTGCAGCGGTTCTCGCCCTCGGCGCCCCGTCGCCCGTGGCACCACGCAGTGTCGCGAAGAAGCCCCGCGCTCTCTCCGCCTGGCTTGCCCGCGTGACGCGAGGCGGGCCAAAATGATTTCTTCGCCCTCGGTGTCGGCCTTTTTCATGGGTCCGGAGGAGCTGAAAGACACGGCGCATTTTGCAGCCCTGCCGGCACAGCTCAGGTACTTCTGCGACGCGCGGCTGCTCTGCGACTTGAGCATCGAGGTGGTGACGCCGGGCGTTGGGCCGGGTACGGGCCGGCTCTTCTGCAACCGCAACGCGCTGTCCGCTGCGTGCCCCTACGTCAGGAGCATGTTCACGGGCGGCATGTATGAGAGCCAGCAGGTGAGCGTGACCTAGTACGGTGTGGATGCCGGGTCTTTCGAGGTGTCGGTTGACTACTGCTACACGGGTCGCCTGTCCCTGAGCGAGGCCAATGTGCAGCACCTCTGCGCGGCTTCCAGTGTGCTCCAGCTGGAATATGTGCGGGAAGCCAGCGCCTCCTCCTTAGCCCACCGCCTCAGCCTAGTCACCTGCACCGCCATCCTCATGTTCGCGGATGCCTTTGACCATCACAAGCTGCGCTCTCAGGTCCAGTCGTTTATAGCTCACAACTTCAAGCAGCTCAGCCGGATGGGTGCCAATCGGGAGGAGACAGGCAGATCTGACCCTGACCCAGCCGCTGGCTATCCTGCTCCTGGATAGTCTGGACATAGAAAGTGAGAGGACTGTGTGCCGTGTGGCCACCCAGTAGTTGGAGGCCAGTCCCAAGGAGCGGGGTCCTAGCGCTGCCGAAGTCTTCCAGTGTGTCGGCTGGATACACTTCACAGAAAAGGATCAGGACTACCTGGAAGAGCTGGACTAAGCCCATTGTGAGGAAACACTGGATGTCATTGAAGGGGCCCTGCAGCTGTGCTGTGGAGACATGATGTGCAAGAGTTTGGTGCCAAAGCCAAACTGTAGCAGTGGCTCTGTTGTGTCCACAGCAGACAATCCACCCCAGAGGATGGGTATGTGTGCCAAAGAGATGGTGATCTTCTTTGGACATAACAGAGATCCCTTTCTCTACTATGACCTGTACTCAGGGGACATTTACACAATGCAGTCACGTTTGACCATCCCGGCTCATTCCAAGAGATCACCTCCTCTGTGGTCTGTGTCACCCCAGACCACAACGTTTATCTAGCTGCCCAGTCGAGGAAAGACCTCTGGGTGTATAAACCAGCCCAGAATAGCTGGCAGCGGCTTGCAGACCACTTGCTATATGGGGAGAGCATGGATATGGCATACCTCAATGGCGTCATCTATATTTTGGGTGGGCAAAGCCCCGTTACTGGATTTAAATTGAATGAAGTGGAATGCTACAGTGTTCAGAGGAACCAGTGGGCACTGGTGGGTCCTGTACCCTCTTCTTTTCTTTTCCTTTGAACCTATAGTGGTTCACAACTATCTTTATGCTGTCAACAGCAAGCACGTTTTCTACTATGATCCTAGCCACAATATGTGGCTGAACTGTGCTTCTCCTAATTGTAGGGACTTTCAGGAAGCCTGTGCCTTCAATGATGAGATCTGTTGTATCTGGGATATTCCTGTCATGAAGGTCCACAACCCAGCCAGGGGAGAATGGAGGCGGATTGGTAATATTCCTATGAACTCAGAGAACCCCAACTACCAGATTGTTAATCATGGCCAAAAGTTGCTGCTCATCACCTACAGCCTTTCATAGTGGAAAAAGAATTGGGTGACTGTACAAATATGACACCAGGGAAGACCAGTGGATTAATAAAGGCACCAAGTTGGGCCCCTTGCATTTTGACTCTGGCTTTATTTGCCTCAGTGCTCGGGTTTATCCTTCCTGCTTCGAACTAGGTCAAAATTACATCACTGATGAATATGAGGCATGGAGTGAGTCTAGTGTTGAGTGGGACTTAGATGGACTCAGTGAACTGAACTCTGAGTCGGGAAGTTCAAATTCTTTTTCTGATGATTAAATCTGGGTATGGATAGTGCCTCAGTGAAATGCACAGGTTCAGCAGAGTCTGTTGTAGTTTGAAACTGTAATGTATTTCTTACTTCTATGGAAGGTATCTTAGAAAGATACCTTTTCCTTTTCCCAGAAAAAAAACCCCACAAAACTCAAGTTTATTGAGAGTGCAGATTTAGTTTAGAAATGATGTTTTGAAATACTAGTGTAATATTAAATTTAAACAGTCCACAAAGTTAGCCTATTTAATAACTTAGTGTCCTAAAAGGCCAAAACTAAAATAGTAAAATTCTATGCAAAAATGAACTATATAGTCAACCAGAATGCCCAGTGGGTTTTTTTCATTGTTCAAATGTTTGTCATGCCAGTGGGTTGTTTTGATTAGTTAGTGTGTTTATTTTTGATTATCGTAATTTAGCCTTATTAATTAAAAAATTCTGTTTAGTGCCACAGCAATGTAACTTTAATTTACATTTTTATAATAGAAAACTTATTGGAATAGGAATTCCTAGGTAGAGATTTGAAGGTAGGTATTTTCCCTCAGAATAATGAAAGTAGATTTACAAAATGTTAAACTAGTTGATTTTTACAAAATGAATTCTAAGTTAAATATAATTTAAATTTTTGGTTTGGTTTTCTTCTCTGCAAAGAAAAAAAAATCATATACATGTATAAAGGTTATTGAGTACTGATTTCATTTGATAATGTGCAGAATGGCCTTATTAGCTCACAGAAAGTAAAAAATCAGTTCTCAAAAATCAGTTCACTGTTTGAGAAGAAATTTCAGTTTTTAATTTTGAAATTCAAAATGTGTGTTTGCTAACTGACCAATTTTCTATTTTAAAAAAAATGCATTCTAATAGTATCATCAATCTTTTCAAAACCCTTATGAACCAAAAAATAAATAAATAAAAACAACTTGCTTTGTAAGTCCATATTTTTTTATTTATACCTGATATGCTTTATTGAATCAGAGGAACAATCCTTTTTTTCACTGGACATATAATTGGGTAATATAAAGTTTTATCACCTGGTCGTATCTTAAATTAAAAAGTTTATATGCGCCCCTAAGATATTTTGGACGAAGTTTTGTTGTTTGTGTTGGACTCTTTTGCAGAAAGTGAGTTGTTCTTCATGTTTTATGAAGTGATACTCATTTTGAAAATATATATAGACTAAAAACAGTATTTTATTGAGATCAGTAGTTATTGTGTCTATCAACTGTAAAATCAAGTGCCAACAAAGAACTTTAAAACTAAGCTGTGTGCAGAACATTTTGTATGGCATTAAAAGATTCTGTCAATTTTGCAATTCACTATAAATGGTCTTATCAACTTTAAGTTATTTTCGTATTAAAGTTTGACAAAAAAAGCATAAGGGGAGGATGGCATTTGGGGCCAATAGTGAAAGTACATTTTGTCTTAAATATTTCATTATGCAGTAGTACACATGGTTATTTCATTATGGTTTTTGTATCTATTCTGTGTTTGTCCATGAACAGTGCTCCAGCCTTTCTTTTTTTTGTCCCCCCGTCACCATAGTGGAAGGTGTGTTAGTTGGGGTTCTCTAGGGAAACAGAACCAACAAGAGATATCTGTAAATACAAGATTTTATAAAAGTGTCTCACGCAGCTTTGAGGATGTACAAGTCCAAGTCCCATAGGGAAGGCAGTGAACTGGCAACTCAGGTGAAGGTGTCCGATGAACTCCTTAGGAAATGCTTCACTGGCTAGCCGAAGAAGAAGTGCAAGTCCTCTGTCTTTCTCATGTAAAAGTCTTCAACTGATTATATTAAATCCAGCTGATTGAATTCTCTCATTGCAGAAGACATGCCTTTTGTTGATGTAATCAATCACAGCTGCAGCCAATTGGCTGATGATTTAATAAACCAGCCTTCTGGTTTATTAACCAGCTACAAATGTCCTTGCAGTAATGGTTAGGCCAGTGCTTGCTTGACCAGACACCTGGGTACTAGCACTTGGCCAAGTTGACAATGAACCTAATCATCACAAAGGGAAAAGCCAGAAATAGAGACTAAATAACACAAACTGACATTGTTAAATACAAGAAAATACAAGTTGTGAAAACTTTTGACGGTTTGTTAATACGTATGGTTGTCGTGATACATATACATGATAAATGGGCAGATGCTAATGTCCTATAAATTTTTCTATACCCCACAGGAATTATCTTCTTGAATCTTTTTAACAACATGCTAATTTCTCTTCTGTGTTTACTGTCTGGTGACAGAATGCTAACATGTCTTACACTCTGACAGATTACAAGGGAATGTGCTTGGATGAGGAGCTGAATTTCTGAATGAAATTTCATAGGGTGAAAAAAGAGAGGGAGAGAGAAGGAGAAAGAAAAAACTTTATTTTCTTAGGGATTTTAATTGACCTTTTGAGAGTGTATAAGACATTTGTATTTAACATTTTTAGTAAAATGAGATGTGTGTTCTGGCAGTATGCTTTAGTAGCATAAAGCTAAATTATATTCCGTTTGATATCAGGGATGTTATAAGCACTACTCTTAACATAGAAAGCTGTCTCTATAGTGTAATTTTTTGGCCAGCATTTTCTTCATCAGCACTGTTTTGTGTTGTTGTAAGGGTGAAATATAAGACAGTGTTTATCTCAACAAGATTATCCATTGGCAGGGTTAAGTATGCAACTGATAAAGACATGTTTTCCCATTTGTCATTGTCAACCTTTGAGTTAAAGCCTTAGATAAATGGTAGTGATATCTTCAATGAGATTTTCTAGGGAAGAATTTTGTTTTCATGATATATTTGTGAATTAGGGAGTAGATGTTAGCCATTATTTTACAGATGATTGTATGTGTTTAGTTACAAGTAAAACTGGCACTGGAACCTCAGCTTCCTGACCTCTCAATTCAGTGTTTCTGCTAAGCCTTTGCCTGTGCAGTGAATGACACTACCAGGAGTGTTGAAATCCCTTATTGACAGGAAAGCACCCTTGTCTCAGTCTTGAAGACGGCTGTTGAAAACTGACACTGACATTATGGAGAACGCCATTTTGAAACACAACCTGGGAGTAAGCAGATGCCAGCCACGTGCCTTCCCAGCTAACAGAAGTTTTCTGAATGCCAGTGGCCTTTCTCCAGTGAAGGTACCCTGTTTTTGATGCCTTACCTTGGACACTTTATGGACTTAAGACTGTAACTTTGTAACCAAATAAACCCCCTTTATTAAAGCCAATCCATTTCTGGTGTTTTGTATAATGGCAGCTTTAGCAAACTGGAACAACTGGTATAGCTAGAAGGAAATACCGGAAACTGTCGAACTGCAACCCAGTAGCCTTGGTTCTTGAAGACAGTTGCATAACTGTGTGGCTTACATGGTGTGAATGTGTGATTGTGAAAACCTCATGGCTCACACTCCCTTTTTCAGTGTATGGACAGATGATTAGAAAAATGGATGATTGTATGGTATGTGAATATATTTCAATTTTAAAAATGGTTAAAAAAAACCCAAAACTCTCCTTCCCATATCTGCTTAAACCTTCAACACCAAGGTAGTCTTTATTCTGTGTTACCATGTTTTCAGTTAAAATTCACTTCTAATTGATGAAGTTGGAGGGATGGAAATGTTGAGGAAGACAGGTAAGGAAATAAGGTCAATTTTGGGTTATAATTCTATGGCACACTCTACAGAGACAGCAGTATTGCAAAGGTGGGAATGTAATGTGGTGTGACCTGATTGTAGATGTAGGGGGAACCCTGGGATAGGAGAAAGCTGGAAAAGCTGGTCAGATCCTGAAGGCCTTATATGCCATGCCAAGGAGTTTGATTTGTGTGTGTGTGTGTGTGTGTGTGTGTGTGTGTTTACAGCATGAAGTCATTGAGAATTTTAAAGTAGGGGCTTAACATCATTGAATTTATGTTTTATTGAGGTCAGTCTGCTGGATGTATTTGCAGTATAAGATTGGAGATGGGAAGAACAGTTAAAGAGATGCTATTACAGTCCAGACAAAACAGATGATGTGAAGATCAAAAGTAGCAGTAATTGTGGGTTTGATTAGGAAAGGAACAAATATAATAGAATTTAAAGAAATTGATCTGGACCTCTAATTGTATGTTGTTTGTGAGATAGGTGTATGAAGTATGAGAAAGGATGGCTCCCAATTTCTTGCTTGGATGTTATATTAGTTAAAGTATAGGCCAAGTTTCTATACCCAAAACACCCTAAAACATTATAATATAGATGCTTGTTTCTCTGCATTCAGTCTAAAAGTGAGCAAATGTTGGCAGGATGGTTCTGTTCCATGAGGTCATTCCTGGGCCAAGGTTCCTTAATTTTTTATACCTCCAAGTTCTAGTGAGTTCTCCTTGTCCTCATATGCAAAGCAGGCTGTCCAAAATTGTATCTATGTTTCAGCCCACAGGAAAAGGAAAAGAGAAGAAATGGAGGGCAAAAAATTTCTTTTTTAAAGGCCTTTTCCATTACTTCTGCTTAAATTCCACTGGTGAAAACTTGATTGTATCACCACATTCAGCTTCAAGGTGGTCTGGGAAATATTGTCTAGATAGGTAAATACGTGCCCAGTGAAGTCTCAGGGAATGCTATTACTAAATAGATTAACAAACTAATATCTTCTAATATATTATTCCAAGCTTCCTATACTCAAATGCAGGTTTTTCACATTACAGTACAAGGTCATTGCTGATACTCATTTCAAATTTCTCTACATCCCTCCCTCCACAATAAATTCACAGCCAAATGTTAAGTTCTGTATCATGCTGAATAATGATTCTCAAAAAACAAACCCTTGAGTTCCTTTAATGTACACACACACACACAAATGCTCCTCACTTCTTCAACTGGTAAGTTATATCTCAGTCCAGCTAGTCCCAGAAGTGGCAGAAATTCAGCCCCTAAAATCCTAGGATCTCTAAATCTCTAAGCTTTTTTCTAGTCCTCTCTTTCTCTTTGCTAAAAACCTACCAGCTTAGCCTACTCACTCACTGCACACCACCAGCAGCTTTCACTATTATCAAAAGGATAAAGAAGGAATGGACTGGAGCACTTAGTTTCTGTCACAGTTGACTAGGTAGATACTACTGTCATTCACTTAACCCTTGTCAAGCCCTAATCTGTAGTAAATCACTATAATTTTGTCATTTTAAGAAGGTTATATAGGAGGGTCTTCTGGGAAGATGGCAGAATAGATGGCAAGGCTCACTCCTCTTGCATGAACGCCTAGTAGACAGGCAGAAACTGAAACAAATGTTCTGGGGGCTCCAGAGACCCACAGGGGAGTACTGTGCAGCATCCAGGGAAGAGCAGGATGAAGAGACAGAAATCGCAGTGAAAAATTGTATCTCACTTTGCTGTGGGTTCTGGGACCCATCTCCCCCCCTTGAGGCAAACAACTTCAGGTCAGTTCGGTCCTTGCCTGACAGGATTCTGCAGACTGGGAGGGCCATGAATGTCTTCCTCCCCGAGAATAGAGGGGAACATGATTCAGTGCTGATCCAGCTATAGGCTGGCAAATTTAGACCACTGGATCCCACAGCCTTAGCCCATCCTGGACAGGTGCCATTACACCATTGTTTCAACCCATTAGAGGCTCAGCTGACAGAGGGCTAAAAATACCCTACCTTCATAGGGCTGCAGGGAATACGTTGCCAAAGAGTGTTATCTGCTAGGAAAGCCAGGAATGCACAGCCTTGGGGAGCTGATAAAAAGGCTTTTTGTTATGGCTGTTCTTTGACACTTGTTTCATCAGTAGTTCACAGCCAAAATAGGGCCAAGGACTTAAGCTGAGAGCACAGATGAGTGCCAAAAGGTCCTGGACCCTTGACACAAACCCAATCAATAACAAAATCAGATGAGAGAGAAACCGACCATCAGAATAATTTCATCAAGATAATCAGATGTCCAGGTATCAGCAAAAAATTACAACCCATACTAAGAAACAGGAAGATATGGCCCACTAAAAGGAACAAATTAAAAAAACAAAACAAAACTGGAGATACAGAATTTGAAACACCTAATCAAAGATGTTTAAACAAATCTCCTAAATCACTTCCAGGAGATGAAGGAAAATATGGTTAAGGAAATAAAGGATATTAAGAGGACACTGAGTGAGAATAAAGAAGAATTTGAAAGCACACAAAGGAAACCAGAGCTAATGGAAATGAATGGTAATGATAGATAAGATTTAAAATACACTGGAGGCATACAACAGCAGATTTAAACAAGCAGAAAAAGGATCAGTGAGTCAGAAGACAGGGGATCCAAAATCTTACAGACAGAAGAACAGATAGAGAAAAGAATGGAAAAAAATTCAGCATTGTGTCAGGGAATTGAATGACAACATGAGGCACACAAACATACATATCATGGATGTTCCAGAAGAAGAGAATGGAAAAAGGGGCATAAAGAATATTTGAGGAAATAATGGTCAAAAGTTTCCCAACTCCTATGAAAGACATCAATATACAGGTCTAAGAAGCTCAATGTGCTCCAAGCAGAATAAATCTGAATAGACCTATTCCAAGACATTAATCAGACTGCCAAATGCCAAAGATAAAGAGAGAATTCTAAAAGCAGCAAGAGAAAAACAATCCATCACATACAAGGGACACTCTGTAAGACTAAGTGTTGATGTCTCATCAGAAACAGTGGAGGTGAGAAGGAAGTGGTATGATATATTTAAGATACTGAAAGAGAAAAACTGCCAGTCAGGAAGTCTTTATCTGCCAAAACTGTCATTCAAAAATAAGGGAGAGTTTGAAGTATTCACAGATAAACAGAAACTGAGAGTTTGTTAACAAAAGACCTGCCCTACTAGAAATAGTAAAGGATTTTCTGGAAGCTGAAAAGAAAATACAGGAAAGAAAGATTTGGAAGAGAGTGTGAAAATGAAGAATATCCATAAGGGTAACTAAAAGGGTAAAAAGAGAGACAAAAATAAGATATGGTATATAAAAGCCAAAGGAAAAAATGGTTGATGAAAGTACGGCCTTTAGAGTAATAATATTCAATGTTAATGGATTAAACCCTCCAATCAAAAGATACACATTGGAAGAACAGACTTTTTTTTAATCCATCAGTATGTTGTCTACAAGAGACTCACTTTGTTTGTTTATTTATTTATTTATTATATAAAACTGCATCTTCTTTATTTGCACACTTTACTTTCAGAACAAAATAAACCAACACAATACACAACATCCAACCCCATTGTCAAATGGGATGGGGCTCGTGGTCCTTCTTACATCCTGCCTTAGACACAAGGACAAGTGGTGGAGAGGGAACTGCTAGTCAGCAGTAGATGGAGCCAGGTGGGACAGAGCCACTTGGACTGCTGTGGAAGCCAGGGGAACAGTATACAGTGGGTACGAGGTTTGTGGGCAGAAACACCTAATCTACTTCCATGCAAGATGCATCTTCGTCACCTTCAAGGCGGGGTGGGGTCTCATCAGGAACAGCAGCACTGGGTTCCTCTGTGGTCACTTCATCTTCATCAATGTCTAAGCCTAGCTTGATCATGTGATAGGTGCAGTTTGAGTGGGTCTGGGGATCGTCAAGGAAGAAGCGAAAGGAGAGCAACACAGTTTCATACAACAGCACCACCAGGTCCTTGACTGCCTAGTCATTCTTGTCTGCCTTAGCCTTCTGCAGCAGTGAAGAGACTCACTTTAGACCCAGGACACAAATAGGTTGAAAGTGAAAGACTGGAAAAACATATTCCACACAAACAGTGACCAGAAAAGAGTTGTGGTAGTTATACTAATATTGGACAAAATAAACTTTAAATGCAAAACTATATATTAATATATAGAACAGTATATATTAATAAAAGGGGCAATCCACCAAGAAGAAATAACAATCATAAATATTTATGCACCTAAGCAGGGTGCCCCAAAACACATGAGGCAAACACTGACAACACTGAAGGGAGAAATAGATGTTTCTATAATGAGAGTTGGAGACTTTAATACACTACTCTTATCAATAGATAGAACAACTAGACAGAGGATCAATAAGAAACAGAGAACTTGAATAATATGATAAAGGAGCTAGATTTAACAGGAAAACACAGAATATTGCACCCCTCAACAGCAGGATATATATTCTTCTTAAGTGCTCATGTATCATACTTCAAGGTAGACCACATACTGGGTCACAAAACAAGTCTCAATAAATTTAAAAAGATTGAAATTATGCAAAGCACTTTCTCTGATCATAATGGAGTAGAGCTGGAAATCAATAGCAGGTGGAGGACTGGAAAATTCACAAATTCATGGAGGTTAATGAAGACTTTTTTTTTCTTTGCAATTTTGTAGAGATATAGTCACATACCATGCGATCATCCAAAGTGTACACTCAGTTGTTCACAGTATCATCATATAGTTGTACATTCATCACCACATTCAATTTTTGAACATTTTTCATTACCAAAACAAATAAAAATAATAATAATAAAAGTAAAAAAGAACACCCAAAACAACCCATCTCCTTCATCCCCCGTATTATTATTTTATTTTTTTTGTCCCCACTTTTCTACTCATCTGTCCAAACACTGAATAAACGGAGTGTGAGCTACAAGGTTTACTACACTCACATGGTCACACCGTATAAGCTATGTACTTATACACTCATATGAAAACACTCTTAAACCATCAGTGGGTCAAAGAAGAAATTTTGAGAGAAATCATTTATCTGGAGACAAATGAAAATGAGAACACAATATAACAAAATTTATGGGATGCAGCAAAGGCAATGCTGTGATGGGAATTTATAGCCCCAAATGCCTACATTTGAAAAAAAGAAAGAGCTAAAATCAAACACCTAACTTCACACCTGGAGGAACTAGAAAAAGAACAGCAAGCTAACCTGAAAGCAAACAAGAAGGAAAAAAATTAACAAAGATTAGAGTACAAATAAATGAAATTTAGAATTAAAAAAAAACAATTGAGTGTAGCTTACAAGAGGTGACAGTGTGATTGTGAAAACCTTGTGGATCACACTCCCTTTATCCAGTGTATGGATGGATGAGTAGAAAAATGGGGAAAAAACTAAATGAAAATAGGGTGGGGTGGGGAGATGATTTGGGTGTTCTTTTTTACTTTTATTTTTTATTCTTATTCTGATTCTTTCTGATGTAAGGAAAGTGTTCAAAAATAGATTGGGGTGGTGAATACATGACTATATAATGGTACTGTGAACAGTTGATTGTACATTATGGATGATTGTATGGTATGTGAATATATTTCAATAAAACTGAACTTAATTTTTAAAAAAGCATGCATACCCTTTGACCTGGCAACGTCACTTGTATGTACTTACCGCTTACAAAAATCAGCATAAATTTAACTTCAAAGATATTTATTACAGCACTGTTTGTAATAATAACAATAAAAATAGAAAACAATCTAAATAGAAAAGTTGTAAACAAATTAGGGTCTAACTATGCAATGGCATGCTAAAAATCATTAAAAACAAAAGTGGACTTCTAAGGCTCTAACTACCAGAAATAAATGTGTACAAGGACATTAAAAAAAAAAACAGCAATTGAATCAACAAAACCAGAAGATGGTTGTTTGATAAAATCAATAAATTGACAAACCCTTTGCTAGACTGACAAAATAAGAGAGAAGATGCAAATAAATGAAATCAGAAAAGAGAGGAGGGACATTACTACCTAAACACAGAAATAACAAAGATCATAAGAAGAACTGGGCAACTTCCTAGAAACACATGAACAAGGTACACTGACTCTAGAAGAAATAGAAGATCTCAGCAAATGGATCACAAGTAAAGAGATTGAAATGGTCATTAAAACCTCCCAGCAAATAAAAGCCCATGACCAGATGGTTTCATGGGTGAATTCCATCAAGCATTCCAAGAAGAATTAATATCAGTCTTGCTCAGACTCTTCCAAAGTATTGAAGAGAAGGGAACAGAACCCGTCATTCTATGAATCCAGTATTGCCCTAATAGTGAAGTCAGTTAAAAATGCTACAAGAATAGAAAATTACACACAAATTTCTCTAATGAATATAGATTTAAAAATGCTCAACAAAATGTTTAGAAATTGAGTCCAACAGTGCATTAGAAGAATTAAACATCACAGTCAATTGGGTTTTATCCCAGGTATTCATGAGTGCTTCAACAGAAGAAAATCAGTTAATGTAATATACCACATTAACAAATTGAATGGAAAAACTGCATGACTATATCGATTGACATAGAAAAGGCATTTGACAAATTCCAGCATCCTTTCTTGATAAAAAGCACTTGGAAAGACAGGAATAGAAGGAAACTTCCTCAACATGATAAAGGACATATACGAAAAACCCACAGCTAATATGGTACTCAATGGTGAAAGACTGAAAGCTTTCCCTTTAAGATGGTAAACAAGACAAGGATGCCCACTGTCACCACTCTTATTCAACACCATTCTAGAAGTCCTAGCTAGAGCAATTAGGCAACAAAAAGAAATAAAATGCATCCAAACAGGAAAGGGCAACAGTAAAACTTTCACTATTTGCAGATGACATGATTTAAAAGTCCCCAAAATTATGACAAAACTCCTAGATCTAATAAATGAGCTCAGCAAAGTGGTAGGATACAAGATCAACATGCAAAATCAGTACTGTTTCTATATACCAGTAATAAGCAATCTCAGGAGGAAATCAAGGAAAAAAATTCCATTTACAATAGCAACTTAAAGAATCAATATCTGGGAATATATTTAACCAAGGATGAAAAGGACCTGTATTCAGAAAAGTAGAACACACTGATAAAAGATAAAAGAAGGCTAAATAAATGGAAAGACATTCTATATTCAGGATTGGAAGATTAAATATAGTTAAGAGGTCAATTCTTCTCAAATTAATTTACAGATTCAACACAATCCCAATCAAAATTCCAAGGCCTACTTTGAAGAATTGGAAAAGCCAATTATCAAATTTATTTGGGAGGGCAACAGGCCCTGAATAGCCAAAAACATCTTGTGAAAGAGGTAAAAAGATGGAGGACTCATACTGCTTTGTAATTAAAGCATATTACAAAGTTACAGTGATCAAAACAGCTTGGTACTGACATAAAGACAGACATACTGATCAATGAAACTGAATTGAGAGTTCAGAAATTGACCTGCACATTTATGTTCAATTGATTTTTAAATGCAACTTTATTGAGATATATTCACACATCGTGTAATCCATCTAAAGAAAATAATCAGTAACTCACATCATCGTATAGTTGTGCATTCATTGCCATGATCAATTTTAAAACATTTTCATTATTCCAAAAAAAATAAAAAAATAAAAATATAACTAAAAAAGAACACCCAAAACATCCCATATCCCTTATCCCCTCCCCCCATTATTTATGTATTTTTTGTCATTATCTTATTACTCATCTGCCCATACACTGGGTAAGGGGAGTGTCAGTCTCAAGGTTTTCACAATCACATGGTTATACTATAAAAGCTATACAGTTATACAATGATCACTAATCGAGTCTACTGGATTATAATTCAACTCAATTGATTTTTTTCAGAGATCTTATGTTTTATTTTTAAAATAAATTTTTAATAAAACTTAAAAAAAATTTTAAATTTAATAAATTTAAATTATTTAAATTTATTAAATTAATAAAAATTTTAATTTAAATTATTTAAATTTTAATAAAACTTAAAAAATATTTTTAAAATAAATTTTTAATAAAACTTAAAAAAAACTTAGTGAAAAGCAAGGTATTTAAGAAACGATTTATTATTAAATGGTGGGTTCGAGTGAGGCTTAATGTGAACCTATGAAAGAGCATAAGATTTTTTGTTTTATTATTTTTTTATTGAGATTGTTCACATACCATATAATTATCCAAAGATCCAAAGTGTGCAATCAATTGCCCATGGTGCCATCATACAGTTGTGCATCCATCACCACAATTTATTTTTCAATTTTTAGAACATTTTCATTACTCCAGAAAAGAAATAGAGACAAAAAAAGGAAACTCAAATCTCCCTATCCCCCTAACCACCCCACCCCCACTCTGTTATCGGTTCATAGTATTGGCATAGTACATTTGTTACTGTTGATGAAAGAATGTTAAAATACTACTAACTGTAGTATATAGTTTGCAATAGGTATATTTTTTCCTATATGCCCCTCTTATTGACTTCTACCTAGAGTGTCATACGTTTGTTTTAGTTCATGAGAGAGATTTCTAATATTTTTATAGATAATCACAGACATTGTCCACCACAAGATTCACTGTTTTATACATCCCATCTTTTAACCTCCAACTTTCCTTCTGGTGGCATACGTGACTCTGAACTTCCCATTGCCACCACATTCACATACATTCAGCACTTCAGTTTTTCTCACAATGTGCTACCATCACCTCTGCCCCTTTCTAAACATTTAAGTTCACCCTAGTTTAACATTCTGCTCATAATAAGCAACTGCTCCCCATTCTTTAGTCTAGTTCTATATCCTGTTAACTTATATTTCATGTCTATGAGTTTACATATTATAATTAGTTCTTATCAGTGAGGCCCTGCAATATTTGTCCTCACGTGTCTTTCACTCAGTGTAGTGTCCTCAAGGTTTCTTCATCAACCCATTTTTTAAGACAGTTTTGTTCACACACCATATATTCCATCCTAAGTAAACAATCAATGGTTCCCTGTATAGTCACATATTTATGTATTCGCCACCATTGCCACTATTTAAGGACATCTCCATTTCTTTCACAAAGTGGGAGGAAGAGTCAAAGAAGGCAGAGACAAAAAAGAAACAAGAAAGAGAGAAAGAAAGAATAAAAAAAACATAATATCTAGAAAGCACGAAAAGGAAAGATAGCATTAAACTAAAGTAGAATAAAGAGTCAGACAACATCACCAATGCCAAGTTCCATACCCTTCCCCCACACCCTCCCCATATGCATTTAACTTTGGTATATTGCCTTTGTTACATTAAATGAAGCATAATACAATGTTTCTGTTAATTACAGTCTCTAGTTTGCATTGATTATATTTTCCCCCCAATCCCACCCTATTTTTAACCCTTGCAAAGTTGACATTCATTTGTTCTACCTCATGTAAAAACATATTTGTACCTTTTATCACAATCATTGAGCACCCTAGGTTTCACTCAGTTATACAATCCCAGTCTTTTATCTTTCCTCTTTCCTTCTGGCTTCCCACATGTTCCTAACCTTCCTCTTTCAACCATACTAACAGTCATTTCTGTTCAGTGTACCCACATTGCTGTGCTACTATCTCCCAAAATTGCATTCCAAACCTCTCACTGCTGTCTTTTCCTTTCTATCTGTAGTGCTCCCTTTAGTGTTTGCTGTAGAGCAGGTATCTTGTTCACAAGCTCTGTCTTTGTCTGTTTGTCAGGGAATATTTTAAGCTCTCCCTCATATTTGAAGGACAGTTTTGCCAGATATAGGATTCTTGGTTGGTGGGTTTTCTATTTCAGTGTTTTAAATATATCACCCCACTTCCTTCTTGCCTCCATTGTTTCTATTGAGAAATCTGCACATAGGCTTATCCAAGCTTCCTTTGTATGTGATGGATCACTTTTCTCTTGCTGCTTTCAGGATTCTCTCTTTATCTTTGAAGTTGGATAATCTGATTATTAAGTGTCTTGGTGTAGGCCTATTCAGATCTATTCTATTTGGAGTATGCTGTACTTCTTGAATCTGTAATTTTATGTCTTTCATAAGAAATGGGAAATTTTCATTGATTATTTCCTCAAGTATTTCTTCTGCCCCTTTCCCCTTCTTTTCTCCTTCTGGGACACCAATGATATGTACTTTCCTGCATTTCATTTTGTCCTTAAGTTCCCAGAGACGTTGCTCATATTTTTCCATTCTTTTCTCTATGTGTTCTTTTGTGTGTAGGCTTTCAGGTGCCTTATTCTCCAGTTCCTGAGTGTTTTCTTCTACCTCTTGAGATCTGTTGTTGTATATTTCCATTGCATCTTTCGTCTCTTGTGTCGTGCCTTTCATTTCCATAGATTCTGCCAGTTGTTTTTTGAACTTTCTGTTTCTACCTTATGTATGCCCAGTGTTTTCATTTTACACTTCATCTCTTTTGCCATATCTTCCTTAAACTTTTTGAATTGATTTAGCATTAGTTGTTTAAATTCCTATATCTCAGTTGAAGTGTAAGTTTGTTCCTTTGGGCCACAAGTTTGTTTTTCTTACTTTAGGTTGTAGTTTTCTGTTGTCTAGGCATCTGACATCCTAGGGCACCCCAATCAGGTTTTCCCAGACCAGAATGGGCTCAGTTCTTGGAGGAGGGAATAGTATCCTGTTTCCCTGAGGGTGTCCTATAAGATTGGTACACCCTGTGAGGCCTCAAGTTACAGTGTTTTTCCACCCAGCAGGTGGCGCCTGTCAGCCTGTAGCTCCCAAGTGGGGTAAGAAGGTGTGGCCCGTGGCTGTTTTCCCCAGGCTCTGGAGACTGGTTCTGAATGGAAGGCAGATGGTATAGCTTGGCACCACCTTCTTCCTCTTAGAGAAAATGCCCCCTACCCTAAGGAGAGGTCATTAGCATTTGAATAGGTTTTCTGCCTGTGCTATCTCCAGCCTTGTCTGGGTCAGAGTGCAGGGAACTCAAAATGGCTGAGGCTTTCTCCACTGAGCTGAAAAAGGGACAGAAATCCCCCCTTCAGGGCCAAGTCTGCAGCCCCCCTCAGTTTCACCCATCGGCCAGAAACAACACCCAGTCCTCAGGGCTCCCCCTCCCTCACAGAAAGGTCCTCTGGCTCTCCAAGGTCAGTCATCACCAAAAGCCTCTTGTCTGCTTTTGGGGATTCATAGCTTGAATTGAGCAGTCCATGCTTGTTAATTAAAACCCCAGTTGGAGATCAGCTGAGCTATATTGGCTTGTTCAGAGAGTGCTGCTCTTGAGTACAGCAAGGCTTTGCAGTTTGCCATGGTGGAGGGGGCTCTCAGGCTTTGTAGTTTGCCATGGGAGGGGGCTCTCAGCTCGGGTCTGCATTTTTTACTTATAGAATTTATGCTGCGATCTCAGGCATTCCTCCCAATTCAGGTTGGTGTATGATGAGTGTGCAGACACGTTTGTCCCCCCACAGTTATTCCAGATTATTTTCTAGTTGTTCCTGTTGTTTATTAGTTGTTCTAGGGGTCTAACTAGCTTGCACTCCTCTCTATGCCACCATCTTAAGAGCATCTCAATTGATTTTTGACAAGGGAACCAAGTCCATTCAACTGGGATGGAAGCATCTCTTCAGCAAATGGTGCTGGGAGACCTGGCTATCCATATCCAAAAGAATGAAAGAGGACCCCTATCTCACACCTTGTACAAAAATTAATTCAAAATGGATCAAAGACCTAACTGTAAGAGACAGGAATATAAAACTCCTAGAAGAAAATTTAGGCAGTGGTTTCTTAGATTTGACATGCAAAGCACAAGAAATGAAAGAAAAAATAGATAAATGGGACCTCCTCAAAACTGAATACTTTTGTGCATCAAAGCACTTTGTCAAAAGGGTGAAAAGGCAGCCTACTCAGTGGGAGAAAATATTGGGAAGCCACATATCTGAAAAGGTAAGAATTTTTAATGAGGTTGAATGTAAATTTTTGGAAATAGAGGTGATGGTAGCACATTACTCTCAGTGTAGTTAGCACTGAGTTATGTGTGTGATTGTGGTTGAAAGGGAAAGTTTGAAGTTGTGTATGTCAATAGAAGGAAAGCTAAAGGATAAAACATAGGACTATAACACAGTGAACCCTGTAGTAGAAGATGACTGTGATATATAGTACAAATACAAAATTATTCTTCATGAGCTGGAACAAATGTTTGTCAATATTACAAGGAGTTAATGATAAAATGGCACATAAAAATATATCAATTGCAAACTGTAGACTTTAGTTAACAGTAATATTTCAATATTCTTTCATCAGTAGTAACAAAAGTACCACACCAATGCTAGGGGTCAGTAATTGAGTGTGTTACAGTTTGCTAATGCTGCCAGAATGCAAAACATAAGAAATGGATTGGCTTTTATAAAGGGCGTTTATTTGGTTACACAGTTACAGTCTTAAGGCCATAAAGTGTCCAAGGTAACACACTGACAATTGGTACCTTCACTGGAGGATGGCCAGTGGTGTCTGGAAAACCTCTGTTAGCTGGGAAGGCACGTGGCTGGCATCTGCTCCAGACTTCTGGTTTCAAAATGGCTTCCTCACAGGACGTTCCTTTCTAGGTGACAGTTCCTCAATAATATCACTCTTAGTTGCCCTTGGGGCATTTGTCCTCTCTTAGCTTCTCCAGAGAAAAAGTCTGCTTTCAAAGGCAGTCTCCAAAATGTCTCTGTAAATTGCAGCTCCTCTCTTGGCTCCTGTGCTTTCTTCAGTGTCCCTCTTGGCTGTAGCAAGCTCACTCCTTCTGTCTGAGCTTATATAGTGCTCCAGTGAACTAATCAAGGCCCATGCTGAATGGCAGAGCCACACCTCCATGGAAATTATCCAGTTAGAGTCATCACCCACAGTTGGGTGGCTCACATCTCCATGGAAACACTCAAAGAATTACAATCTAATCAACACTGATACATCTGCCCACACAAGATTGCATCAAAGATAATGGCATTTTGGGGGACATAATACATGCAAACTAGCACAGAGGAGGATAAGGGGAATGGGATAATTTGTGGGGTTTTTTGGAGTAATTAATATGTTCTAAAATTGACTGTGGTGATGAATGCACAACTATGTCATAATACTGTTAATCTTAACCATTGAATGTACACTTGGAATGGATTGTATGGTATGTGAATATATGTCAATAAAACTGCTTTTAAAAATGGGCCATCTTTCTCTCAGCCAACTCTGCAAGTAAAGTCACTACCTTCCCCCCTATGTGGGACATGACTCCCAGGGGTATAAGTCTCCCTGGGAATGAGGAAAAGGACTCCCAGGGATAAGCTTGGCTCTAGCATTGTGGTATTGAGAATGCCATCTTGACCAAAAGGAGGAAAATAAATGAATTAGGATAAAGCTTCAGTGGCTCAGAGATCTCAAATAGATTGGAGAGGTCAATCTGGAGGTTATTCTTACACATTATATAGATATTCCTGTTTAGTTTCTGATGTATTAGAATAGCCAGAAGGAAATACTTGA
>PVKY010004109.1:0-19939 GCA_004027775.1 Bradypus variegatus
TGAGTAAAGATAGCCTCCTCCCTACTTCCTTCCCTCATTCGCAGGGTCCCAGATGCCTGAAATTCCACCAAGGGATGGCCACAGCTCTGGGTTCAGCGCTTGTCTTACAACAGCCAAGACCCCCAGACATCAGCACACTCTCCCATGCAATCAGGGGGCAAGGCAGGGAAATGGGGTAACAGGCATCTGGACTGCGAGTCCTTGCTCGGCTACTTCCCATATCCACAGGGAGGGGGCCTGCAGATTCTCTGGAGGGCATTCCCTGAAAGTGGACAGACCACGGTTCAAACCCCAGTGCTCCCGCTTATGAGCTGTGTGATCTGGAGCAAGACATTGCACTCTCTGGGCCTTTGCTATTTCATCTGAAAATGAGGCCAATGATACTCACTCTTCAAGGCATACCCACAGCAGCCAGCACAGGGCCGGGTGTATGCAAACACCCCATAAACATCCATCCTCCTTCCCTTCCTATGAACTCAAGGGGCAGAGCCGCCCAGTCCCTTGCAAGTCCACCAGTACGCTGGACCGTCCATCGTGTGCCCATGACTCTCCCGAGAGGCATCACGCGGGACATGAGCAGGGAAGTGGGAAGGAACCTACCCTGTTGCCCCTTTCTTCCATGGTCGAGGCTCTTTAAGACCCATTTTTAAGAGCTTTCTTCTTTTTTTTCCTTTCCTTCCTCTCTAAGCAAAACTGCTTGGCAGCCAATCCTGCCTCCCCTCCCGAGGCGGTTCCACAGGGCCCATCTTGTCCTCCAGAAGTGATGGTGGTAATTCCGTTAATGGGAAGCAAGATGGATGGTACGCTGTGCCCAAAGCGTATGAGACAAGACGGAATCAGGCCCGGCCTCAGGGGGGGTAGAAAAGTGTTGCCGGAACACACCCTCCTTGGGGGCCTTATTAGGTCTTGAAAGAGCCGCCGCTCTTGCTAAAACCTGCTTTTGCCAGCAGAAGCCTCATTTTACAAATATACAACAAAAAAACCCGTAAATGGGAAGAAGACCCTGAAGATTAGGCTCCCCTGCCGCAGCGAGGCGGCCAGCTGCCGCTCGGAGCTGAAGTCTTTAGCCTCATCAACTCCCGGTTTAAATAAATGGGCCTTAATGCCAGCTCACCATTTTGTGAACACGAAACACGGCTGTATCTTGGCCATTTAAGGTCTGTTTGCCAACGGTGGGATAGGACAGCTTCAAAAGCATTTTCTTTTAAATGGCTTGTCTCCTCCTGATGCCATCAAACCCTGTTGCTCTCACTGTCGGTCCCACGAGGAGTGTCTGACACAAGGTCCCCTCCCCAATCACACACGTATAGCCCTGCTCACTCACTATCATTTTTTGAGACTTCTCTTGCACTGAAATTGGTGGCATGGAGAAGGCAATTTCAGAGTGGAATGGGATTCTGTTTCCACAATTACGCCAAGGGCTCACACCCCTCCCCAGTTCAGGATCAAGCCTCTAAATTTTCCTTGGGGCCCCAGTTTGTCCAAATATGAAACGAGGGTGGAGGCCAACGTGGTTGCAGTCCGAAGCAGATGGGTGGTGGCAGGCAGGGCAAATGCTCATGGAAACAGCTCCTCATCCATAAAACAGGCTAACAGTGCCCACCCCCCGGCCCTGGAGCTAGGACTACCTACCATCCCCACTGAGGTGGGAAACAGTCACTTTTCAGGCCAATTTGAGCACCAACTCTCTGTTTCTATTCTTCTTGGTGCTCCCTCCCATCACACCCAGCATTGGCTGACACATATTAGGTGCTTGCTACACATCTGCTGCTTTGGGCTGAATGTGTAGCGCATTTTTTGCTGCCCGGAATAACAAAAAATCCATCCACGCTACAGCACTGAGGGGCAAGAAGTACACTCTGGGGGGCAAAGGCCTGGGTTCAGATACTGGCTCAGCCAAGGACCTACTATGCAGCCTTAGGCAAACGACCTAGACTGGCTAAGCCTCCCTTTCCTCATCTGCAAATTGGGAATAAGAGAACCGGCCTTGCAGAGGCACCATGAGGAGTCAGTGCAACAATATGTGGAAAACTCACAGGTCAGAGTCCAGCCCAGGGCAGCCCTAAGGACCAGCAGCTGTCAGAGTGACCAGTGGCAAGTCTTGGGAGAGCCCAAGAAAAACTCCTGCAATCCACTTGGGAAAACCATAGAAGCTTCTCAATGATGTCTTGAGCCAAAGCAAAGTCTGACAAGGCTGTCCCAGGCCCTCTGGGAGAACTGCATCCTCGCTCAACTGGCAGGATGGTAAATCCCTAATGACTGTCCTTTGAGGGAAGAAAGAGATGGAGAGGTGTTTCATGACATGAGGCAGCCCTGGGACACCCACACTCTCCCATAGCACAGCCCCAAAGGCACTGCTCTCCCCATACTCTCTCCAACACTCTTCCATCAGTGACATTATACATATTTTTCTCATTTCTCTTGTTCATGATCCCTCTCCCCCCAACTATAAGGAGGGCTTTTATCTGTTTTGTTCATTACTATGTCTTAGAACAGGGTCTGGCCTGGTTGGATGAATGAACGACCAAATGAAAGACTGAATAAATGAATTCCGGGGTGGGGTGGGGAGGGGAGCTCGGGCTGAGTGATTTCCAATGTGCCCCAGGATGGACAGATGCTTCTGAGCATCCCAGGGGCTGCCAAGCTCCAGCCCTCATGCCATACATTATCATTTACCGTCCATAAAGGCCATTGATTGTAATATGTTGAAAAAGAAAAACCATATTTTCATCTTGACAGATACAGAAAAAGCATTTAACAAAGCCAGCAGTTGATATTACCCCTTGCTTTAGAGATGAGAAAACTGAGGCTTTGACAGGGAAATGGCGGGCCAAGGAGGGAGACACACGAGCCAAGGTCTGTCCAGCCCCGCGGCCTCCCTCCTCCCTCTCTGGGCATAGGAATGGCCACAAGACTGACTCCATCTTGGAGGAGAAAAGCTGGAGCTAGAGTCCTGGGGCCTGCTCCCTGCCGAGAACAAGGGTGACTGCTCAGAGGCAGGAGCTGGCAGGCAGCAGCAGCCAAGGCCTGGCTCCTGTCCCATCCCGTCCCCAGGCACAGGCAGCAGACCATGAGGGCAGAAGGCTCAGCCAGGCGGTGATCCCAGTCACCCAGCTGGGCCTGGGATTGTGCAAAGGGCACTGGCTTCGGGTTTAAATCCCAACTTTCAAACAGTGTGGCTTCTGGCTTTGGATCAGTGATGTCATTCTCTGAGCCTCAGTTATCCTCATCTAGAAAGTGGGGTCAGCCCAGCATTGTCGTGTAGGATTAACTAAGGCAACACATCTTAAGCTCATAGCCAGGTCCCTGGAGTACAGCAGTTACTAAGTAACCATTCATTTCCTTGTCTGAGCCTCCTTCAGTCATGTTTTCAAGCATGGCCAGAACCCACACCCTGTAGCTGCGGGGCCCCCCAGTTTCAGGGCTGGGAACAGTATGGGTGGCTAATGGAATCCGAGCTCCCCACCCCCCTGACTCTGGAGCACCACCTGCTTGGCATTCTTCCTGAGTGAGCAGGTCAGCAACTTCGTCCTTTGATTTCTGACCCTTGTCACTCCAGGACAGGAAGTCAGAGCAAATGGGTTTGTCGATGCAATAATATCTGCTTACGGTGCAAGGGATTCAAACAGGAAGAGCATTTCCAAACAGGGGCCAGGTCCACAGCGCATCCCTTGCATGAGGGGCCCGGGGCTGTGACAGCGGGGACAGGTGCTGAGGAGGGCCAGCTGTCACCTCCCCGGGCAGTGGTGCGCGGACCAGTTCTTCTTCAACAGCAGAATGTCTCCTTCAAACAAACTCTGGCTCCGAAGCCCCATGCAGAGACCAGATAAACGTGCATCTCCATTGGAGATGTGCATGCCCCTGCGAGGCGGCTACACCCCCTCCCATCATGGCCGGCTTTATGCACAAGTAAACAGCGCAGCTCTCAGGGCCCTGTGCTCAGGAGGGCCCCATGTTTGGGGTTTAATGTTCTGTGTTCACCATCTTGAAATTCTTAATCATTTTCTCTTTGGGTTCGTGGTTTTTTGTTTCTTAATTGAAATTTGATGAAACAGTGAGTATTTGCCAGGGTTTTGGAGCCACAGCTCACACGTGGTCCTCCCACCTCCCACCGGCCCCCAGCACAGGATCTCAGCTGCCTGCTCCCACCTCCCTGCCACCCTCTGTCCTTGGTGGGGCCCCGGATGCCTGCCATATCCCCATACCTGAGGGAACAGGACATTCAATAGCAAATTAAAAACATCATGACAGGTAGAGAGGAAGATCATGAAGGAAAAGAAAAAGCTTTTTTTCCTTTCTGGCCCCCACAAATTATACAACCAGCCCTGCCTTCCACTGATACGCCGACCTGCCCTCTCCACCTTGGGGGATGCTCAGGCCTCTGCGAACGCGGTTTAAACGCCTTGGCTATGGAAGACACCACTGGGCCTGAGACCTTCACTCCCCAGGAAGCTTCTCAGATACTCGGTCCCCTCCTGCCCTGCAAGTCTTGTTCTTTGATCCTCTCTGGTTTGTCACTTACTGCCGCCTTGTGTGCCAGGCCCTGTTTCGGGTGCTGGAAAAGCAGCGACCAACCTTTCCTGGCTTCTACCCTCAAGGAACTTCCCGTAAGCAGCATTAAGGAAACAACAGGCAGAAGTGAGGAAGACATAGTCGGGGGGCTAGAGCTCTGGCCGTGGAAGGAACAGAATGGCTGCCATGGCTCCTGTGGCCAGCTCACTCAGGGGAGACCCTGGAGCACGAACCCTGGGGTCTGTTCTGGGAGACGAGCACAAACCCCCATCTGTAAATGGGGATACCCTGACTTCACTCACAGAGCTGCAGGAGACTGAACAGGCTGCCATCTCTAGGAGCCCCAGGCCTGGATTCTTCCAAGGGCATCCTGAAGAGGGTAAGGCAGAGGTGAAGGCTGGGAGGCACAGAACACCATGCGGGGGACAGTCTGCAGTGAATTCCTCTAACAACTGCAAAGCCAACCACAGAAAGAAAGGGGGAGGTGCGGAAACTGGCATTTCCTAAACACCTACTATGTGCCAGGCCTGAGCTATGGGAGGCTCTTCCACACTGCCCACTGCTGCCCCCTTCCCATGTCACATGCCTGGCTCATTTTGTGTGATCAGCCCCTCCTCAGTTAGTTACTCATTCCTTGTCGTTTTCTGCTGCCCCCCTGATATTTTACAGACATCACCTTCCTTTCCCGTGATTTAGAAAGTCCAGTTTGTACCACGCAAGGGGTTGACCAGGCAGGGGTGGTGGGCTTCTCTGATATTACTGCTTTCTAATGGAGTTGAATGGCACAGCCACTGAGAGCTTAGATTGCAGAGTTGGGTCCACCTGGGTTTGACCCTGGGCCCTCACTAGTTGTAGGGTCTGGGGTGGAAGCTGTGGGCCTCAGTTTCCCATATGTCATTGGGGTACCATTCTTGCGGGGTTGCTGTGATGATTAAATGAAGCGATTGTCAGTGAAGGGTCTGGCACACAGCAAGTGCTCAATAAATGTCAGCCGTCGCTATTGTCACAAAGCCTCCAAACATCAAATCAGAGGCCCAAGCATCGCGTGACGCTTCCTGGGATCCCACGGATCCGCTCCATCCTTTCTAGCATCTGCCATGACTCTGCTCCTAGACTCCACTCTCCCCCATTGTCATGTCGCATCAGTCCATAAATATTTAAGCAACATGTCATCAAATTATTATAACATATGATCTATAGCACTGATGTGCTGCAGTTCTGCGCATTTGGGCTTCATTTTCAGAATATCGAGACATAAAATATTTATGTATTTAGCCAACCACGAGATCTCACATTCTGTCTCAAAATGCTGGGTGGTGGCAAGATGCTGAACTGAGACGCGATGTGTGAAAGGGATGCTTGTTCTCACGTCGGCTCCTGGTGCATCTGGATGGTTCCCGGTTCATTCTGGAGAAGCCACCATGTGGCCTGTGGATGGGGGCTGACCGGGTTTATGACAGAAAGCAGAGGGCGGGGACCAAAACGGGGTGAGGGCTCAAGTCCCTAGGGGCTGTGCCATATTCATTTCTGCCTCTCGACGGGTCTGTGCATAGTAGGTGCTCAGTAAATGTGCACTGAGAAATGGATTAATTCATCTGTCCCCTGCTGCGCCACACAATGGGCTGGCACAGGGCTGGGCACACAGTGGGGATCAGTGATATTTGCTCGCCTCTTTCATTAAATCCCCAGTGCCTAGCACTAGCTAGGCACTCACTAGGCACGCAGCAAACTGATGGATGCATGGCGATTGAAGGAATAGAGGTGTGACTGGATAAATCACTTAATTAGCTAAAAAATTAATGACGGATAATGACTCCTCGTCTGCTGACCAGAATTACACTGTATAAGACTCTCCTCCAGATGAATCAAGTATCTCGTGACCCTTGGTGGGTAGGAACAGGATTTTTTCTAGGTAATTAAATATCTCGAATGGTAACATTAGCACATCACAGTGACCATATGTCTTCAAACTCTCAGCACTGTGCAATTTCAAAGATGCTGTCCATGAGCCATTCAATTTACTCAGGAACTTCTCACACACAGCGACCAAAGATGGCTTTCAAACTACCTCTCCTGTCCCCAAATGGTGCCACAATACTTTTACCGACCACTGCGCTTTTGGGAGTTTGGAAACCATGGTCGCCATGTGCCTACCCTCTGGATGACTGATATCTGGAGACACAGGATACCATAAAAATATGCTCAAATGAAAACTGTTTCTAGCTTGGAGTCTAAGTATTTTCTTTGCATGTTTCCCCAAGAAGGTGCAGCAGGGACTTCGTCTGTCTTCCTGTGTGTTTCTCCCAGAGGCCAGCATAGGCGCTAGTCCCAAAGTGGTGCTCGGCAGCTGCTTGCTGGCGGCACCATGAAACCTGGGCACAAGTCTTATCCATCAGTGGCTCCAGCGCCCAGCCCAGCTCCCTCTGTGCCCGTCACCCCTTAGGATAAACCGCAGAATGCTTCCCAAATGCTGCCCTGTTGCCATCAGGCTGGCTCCAAGAGCAGGCGGCTCCCACCCTTGTCCCAGCCTTGGCACAGACAAAAACCCAGTCCTTATTTCCTCTTGGGCTCACAGAGGAGGAGGCTGGCATATAAAACAAACACAAAAGGCCACTGAAATTCCTGGGGGAGACGAACAAAGGAAATGCACACAGACACAGAGCCAGGAATGCCTTAACTGAACGCGGCTGGGCTCGGCTGGACCCGCCAGACCCAGGGTGTGGGCTCCCTCTCCCCGGCCCCCTGTCTGTCTGCCGTGTGGTGCCCAGTGGTCCCGCCATCTGGACGCCCACCCTGGTGACCGGCCAAGGCCGTAGCAGCTGGGGAACTATTTTCTCTTTCAAACCTGGGTTTCCCTGCAGGATCTCGGGTCCAGCTCATTTGCCAAACAGCAATGTCTGTGCCCAGAGGTGGCTTGGAAGGCTTAGCCCCTTCCCTTCTCAAAGCAACTCCAAAAGATGTATCCTCTAAAAAAAGTGTGCTTGATATGAAAATGCAGCTTTAAGACATGACCCCTGGCACCCATTCTTCAAACATTTAGGAGCCACCTCTGCGGAAAAGTGGCAAAGGAAGGAGACCCATATAACTGTGGAATGTACAAGCTCTTCTAGGTTATGGTTCAACAACCAAGTTCCTCCTACTTGGAGCAATTTGTGGTTGAACCTTTCTCTAGAAACCTCCTCTCCGCTGAGGAGGGTTAGTTGAATGCAACTCCACCATTCACTGACCACTAGCAGGAGGGAGGAGGGGCCCCTGCAGCCAGCAAAGTGTGCTAACAGATCAGTTAACTCCATGCAAACATCCTCCAAGGGTCCTGCCACTTGTCCACTCAAAACTTTCCATTTGCCCAATAAATATTGAGTGCCTACTGTATGCCAGGCATGATGCTGGGCACTGAGGATGGAATGTACAGCTGTGGTACACATCCCAAATCCTTGCCCTCATGGAGCTCACATTCTAGTCTGGGAGGCTATGTGATGTCAGGGTGAAGCGGTGAGGATGGTGGGGTCTCTCCAGAGAAATGGCAGTTGCAGGGTCCTGAATAAAGGCTAGGAGAAACTCATGTGACTACCAGGGGAAAAGGATTTCAGAGAGAGGGAAAGGGAAGTGCAAAGGCCATGGGGTGGGAGGACACTTGGCACATTTGAGGAAAGGAACGGTGGCTAGTGTTACCAGAGAAGAGTGAGGGGGGGGACTGTTGAGTGTGAAGTTGGAGAAGTAGCAGGGGCCCACCTCTTACAACAGAGACCAAACCTTGCCCAGACCCTGGGGGGCCTCAGCAGCCTCCCCTCCTGCCGATCACCCCGTGTTTTCTGCGGCTGAGCCTCCCTGGCCTTCTCTTGGGCACTGGATAAACAATCTGTGCTCCTAGCACAGTATCTTGCCATGTGCTGTTCCTTCCGGCCACCTAGGAGGCTCTCTCCCCGGCCCCAGGATTGGCCGCCTCCTCCAGTGCTAGCTCACAGCATGATGGGTCCTTCCAGAGGGCGGCCTCTGCCTTCCACTAACAGACCCCCCGGGCTGCAGGTTTTCTCACAGCCCTAGTACGAAAGGTAATTAAGCACCATGAATCCTGGACTCACTGTGCATCTGTTTCCTCATCCATAAATCGGGTATAACAGTACCCACCCCACAGAACTGCTGGGAGGACGAAGTGAGTTAATCCATGGAAAGGGGTCAGAATAGCGCCTGGCACATGGCACAGACAGAGGAGCTGCTGAAGGGATCAAAGGCTGAGGACGTGGCAGGAGGTTCCTGACCCAGGCCTGTCTGCAGCCCACAGCTCTAGACCTGCACCCAGAGCCCAGTCCCACACCGCCCCACTCACCCACTCACCCTGCAGCCTACCTGGCCCACACCCCAGTCCTCTCAGACCTCCCAGCCTCCAAACACCTGCCCAGGACACCTCCATGCCCGCTCCCTGCCCAGCCAACCTCATGTCTCCCTCCAGGCTGGCTCGGACACCCCTCGCTCTCGGAAGCACCCCCCACCTCCACCCTCCATTTCCCCAGAGTCGCCTGTTGCAAATTGTTCACAAGCACCTAAAAGGTGGTTGTGACCCAACCTCTGTCCCCACCCGGCGGTGAGACGCTGAGGCACAGCTCAGTGCCAGCTCCCGGCACAAAGCCTGACCCACAGGGTTGGAATGTCTTCCTTGAATGAATGAACGAATGAATGAGTGGGTGGATGGATGTGCCACGTTCCAGCCAGCGCAGGCGAGTCTTGTTAACTGAACAGAGTCCTCTCAACCCATGAGGCAGTGAAGGGTTTGTGCTTACACATCACCCGCAGCCCAGGCCCAACAGCCAGGAACGGGGCCTCGGCCTGAAAGTCGAGAACGCAGATGTCAAGCGCGGTGCGGCCATGAACGCACGGAGCCCTCAGGCTGGTCACGCTCTCTGGGCCTCAGTGTCTCCATCTGTAAACCAGGAGGCTTTCATACTCTTCTTTTTATTAAGCATCAGAACCTTTTCTTAAATTAACACCTATGCAAAACCACCTTATGTAAAACAGGTAACTGGAGAAGAGAACATCGCTCAACTTTGATGGCCTTCCAGGAAAGGTTACCATCCCAAGCCCCTTTCCTAAGTTTCGATTTTTAAGGCAAATCTTTCCAAACCGTGCCTGAGAAGCCAGGGCCATGAGCCTGGGGTTCCTCCTCCATTTTCCAGACCAATTCACCCAGCAGGGCAGGGAGGCACGGGTTCAAAGATGCGCAGAGTCTGCTGATGCTCTCTCCCCGGCACACAAACCGCGGTGGGGTCTCGGGGTGTGAAGCTGCCCAAAGAGCTCGGCACAGGTCCAGCAAAGCTGCTTCAGGAAGGGCGGCCACTTTGAAGACAAGGATCTCTCCTCTCTCCTTCGGGGAAAACCAGCTGGTCTGAGGGAACCCCAAATGGCCCAGGCAGGGGCGCAAAGCACACACAGGCTCCCGCAGGCCTCGCCGTGGGACCCTTTGCAAGGCCTCCTGGGGGAAGAGAGCCTCCTGCTCACTTCTGACTGAGAATTGCCTGCCCCATGTCCCGGGTCTGTGACAGCCACTTCTGTCAGCACAGCCCACTGGTGGGGCTATGCTGTGTAAATAATTAACAAAACATCTGCCTCGCTTAATAAAACACTATGGCTGACACTCTCCAACTCCAAGAGGATGCACCAAACACGTATAAGGCTCCCCTTCCTCACCTTGTGGGGGGCTGAGAAGGGAGGAAAGCAAATTACTTGTTTCTAAACATTTTCCCAAGACACCTCAGGGCCACCCTGACATTAAAATCCTGCCTCTTTGCAACCTGCCACTGTCCCCTTCCCCTCCATTTGGGAGATCGTGGTCATAGAAAAGGGCTTCGGCAGCACCTGGAAGGAGCCAGTGACACCTCCTTTCGTCCTGTGCAAGGGCACTGAAAACTCTTGGGGCAATAAGCCAACCTTCCTGGCTGTGTGACCCTGGACAAGTCCTTAGTAATTTAAATCTCAGGGAGTAAGCATCAAGTGCTTCCCAGGTGCTACCCCCATGCTGAGCACTTCACGGGTATCATTTTCATTTCATTCTCCCCCACGCCTTATGAGGTCATAACACTGTCCCTGCTTTCCAGATGAGGAAACTGAGGGTCACAGAGTTGAAGCGACTTGCTCATAAGTGCCAGCTCTGGAACAAAAACCTCCCTCCGTTTGGGGCCTAAGCTCAAGTCTTTGAGCTTTGATTGTGGGTGAGATCCTACCCTCTCTGGGCCTCAGTTTCCAATTGGCCAAGAGTCCTTCCAACTCCCAAAGCCTGTCAATCCCAGGCCACTGTAAATCCCACAACTCCTTCTCAAGCCCCAGGGCTATTGTGGGAAGCTCCTCCGTAGATTGGAAGCCTACTGAATTCGTTGAAAGTCCTTTTAAAGTAACTCCATCTATCTGCAGATCTCTTCCCAACAATTCCCAGTTTCAAAGACTTTGTGGACAATTAGGGACAAAAGAGGGCAGGCTTTGGAGAAAGGGGATGTGGACAAATGCAGCCCTGCTGCTCACTCACAGGAAGAACATGTCTGAGGGACTGAACCCGTCACTTCAGATGCGACTCAGGGACTGGGGAGTTCTTAAAAGGAACTCTGTTCCCTGGGGACAAGCAGTGCTTCCCCCCACCACCACCCCCAGCCTAATTCTGAAGTGTGAGGGTTAAACAACACGGGGAAAATGCAGCACAGCAGGCTCCCAGCAGCCATTTCCCTCCCCCCTTCCCTTGTCAGAATTCCTTCACACTCTATGGAATTCTTACATAAAGCTCCTTTTCTCTTTTCTATGAGGTCACCATCACGCAGATGTCTAAAAGAAAGAACGGCTCCATGTGAATCAAGACCGTTGGAACTGAATGCATTTCAGACCGCGCCACCTTTCAACTCCAGTTGCCTCCCCTCATTCACCTCCCAGAAGGAGTCAGCTACGGGGGTGAATCGGGTTTGCTGGGGACGCTAGGATCCTGCCGGTGGTTGCCAGCGAGGCTTGGCTAGAAGTCCAGTGCCTTTGCCACCAGACCACCCGAGAAGGCGCCTGTGGAAAAATCCAGAATTGGAGACAACAGTGCCAGCCTGGAGCTAACCTGAGGCCTGTGTATACGGATCTGTT
Source organism: Bradypus variegatus (assembly GCA_004027775.1). Classification (NCBI taxonomy): domain Eukaryota; kingdom Metazoa; phylum Chordata; class Mammalia; order Pilosa; family Bradypodidae; genus Bradypus; species Bradypus variegatus. Next base: position 11,617 of record PVKY010004109.1, read on the forward strand.
TCCACCCAAGAAAATCCCCTCAGAGAGACAGATGTCAAAATGCTACATCACACTCCACTTTCAAGTTCCCCAATTTAACGTCACAGGAAATTACACCACCGACTGATCTGCCCCAAAGGCGGCTTCTCTGTCTGGAAGTTGAGCCTGAAAAGACCATTGGTTTAATTCAGGTTTGACCAAAGGAAGGCACTGAGCTGTATGGATGCCACTCAACACAGACGGCAACGGGTGAAGTCACTGGCCTAATTTTTTCTTTTTAAGGGTAACATTTTCCCAAAAAGCTATCTCGCCACTACCCCAAAGTCAGAAATGAAAAGGAGTCACTGAAGCCCTCAATAGTCTGTCCCTGGTCTGCAGCCAGGCCCAGCCACCCACAGCTGCTCATTTTAAAACAATTTCACAGACACCCAGGGGGGACCCAGACCACCCCAGATGACTGCCTTCTCTCCAAGAGCACCCTTGCTCTCCAGAGCTCTGCATTCCTGCTGCCGCCAGAGATGATGGCCTAGGAAAGTTCTGTATGGCATGTGTGCACCACTTCCCAAGGATGATGTCAGCAAAAAAAGAAAAAAGAAAAAAAAAGGATAAAAATGTGGCAGCAAGGACTATTTTTACCTCCCCAAATAACAGACCAGACGGAAGAGAAATCCATCAATGCCAGAAATGTGGCTGAGCCTTTGCACAAGATCTATTATTTCACACCTTAAATTAACGCATCTCAAAGCAATTTGCAAATGTTCATCAATTTGCAGAACATGCTCAGAAGGGAGAGAAATACCTTTTCCTTTCAACACCAAAGGAAACTTGCAGAGGCACAACACAACCCAAACCACACAGGCACTCACACATAAGCCCAAGCACTCCTTTCAAGTCCAGTGAAGAATAAACCGTGATATATATGGAAATGAAAGAGGAAAAGAGACAGGCACGGGACTGAACTGACAGCTGACAAGAGCCTATGTAAAAATGACCACACTGCCAGATACTCAGATTTGAGCATCGGGCCCTTTGGAGGTAACTCTTCAAGCTCGGGGTTGGAGCTCCGGGCTCTTCCTTGGAGCAGGGTCCCAGCTTGCTTTCACCGCACACAAGCCTGGAGGTGCCAACCTGTCTGTAAACTCAGATGGCCCACCCAGGGGCTGCCATTCTCCACCCTCTAACTTCTTTGCTTGGTTTTACCTGAGAAAATGAAGGGAATATTTTTCTCTTTTGGCAATTGTTTTGACACTTCCCTTATGAAACTGATCCTTGGCACTTCGAAAGGAAAGAAAAATGTAAACTATAGCCCTTTCTAGCTGATAGCTCTGGCCCTGGTCATCTGCTCCAGAGGTGCAAGAGTGGACAAGGAAGGACAGCAGAGACTTCAGGAGGGTGCGACCCAGCCCTGCAGGGGCCTGGCATGCCTTAATCCACTTGGCTTTTCACCACATAAGAGGCAAAAGGCTGGACAAATGCAGCCAGACTTGGTTTGAGGTTATGAACCTCAAAGCTGGAGTTCAAGATCATGGGTTCAAATCCTGACTTTGCCACTTACCGGTTTCTTAGCTTCCCTGAGTCTCTGTCTTCCTTTCTGTGAAATCAGGGTAGTGATCCCAGACCTTAGTACCAGGCCAAGCACACAGTATGCAGCCACTGTTACTTTCCAGGTACAGCAGGAAGAATATGGGCTCTGCCCAGACAAGCCTAGGTTCAAATCCAGGCTCTGGCACATATTAGCACATGATCTTCAGCACATTGTTTAATCTCTCTGTACTCCCAGTTTTCTCATCCATAAAATGGAGATAGAAACCCCTACCTCCTGGTGAGAAGTGAGCGGATGTGTGTGAAAGCCTTCAGCTTGGAGTCTGTGCACCTTAGGAAATCAGATGTCATGTCCCTGCCACAGTGCAAAGAGGATGGGCTGTGAAGTCAGGCAGGCAGCCGGGGACTCTGCTCCCACCTCCTCTCAGCCTTGCCAGGAGACAGCTTGACTTCTCTGAGCCTCAGTTTCCTCATGCATAAAACCAAAAGCCACTTTCCGCAGCAATGCCTCCCAAAGACTACCGGGAGGAGTCACAGAGCCGAGAGCAGTTCCTAGCACACAGTAGGTGCACCATAAATAATGCGTTCCCATCCCCTGCTCCTTTCTTGCTCAAACCCGGCAGCAAAGCGCTCTGGCAAAGCCAGGAGCTCCACTTCTTGAAAACTGAAGGGCCCTGAACCCAGACCAACATGAGCTGGTTCTTATGTCTGAGACTTTATTTTGGGGAGATAGAAACTACTTTTTTAGTCATTTCCAAAGCAGACGGGAAGGCAGAGGCTGATAAACCACAGGGACCATTTTAAATCCTGGGCCTTTTCTTCTGGGAAGTTAGGCAAGAACCTTCCCAAATGTTTGCCCGTGGGGCTCTGTGCCAGGGAGTGACTCATTCCGCAGCTCCCCACAGGCGCATTTTATTTGGGGGTGGGGGTTCAAGGGAGGGCTCGGCTTTGATCGGGGAAGAGGGAGGCAGTGTTTCCAGCAAACCCAAATGGTATTTTTTTTTTTAATTTTTCAGGACAAAAAAGAAAAAGAATGTGGGTCTTTTTTTGTTTCCTTCCAGGTTTTGTTTGTCTAAAAGAAGACGTCCAAAGTTCATTCGGCGAATTTGCCGTGTTGGGAGCAGGCGCTCCCAGCCGGCTCTGCGTCCCTTTCAATGAAATTCTTCTTCCATTAGCGACGTGGTTTTTAACTGTGCCTCCAAGGTTTGCCTGTGCCGACACTGAGCTCCTAAGAGGACGTTTTCCCCCTTGGAAAAGGCAAGTTGAATATCGAAAATTCAGAGGAACTAGGAAGCCCCAAAGTTTTCAAAGTTTGCCTTAAAGCAATTAAGACTTGGGATGGCAAATATTTCAACATTTATAAAGCACAAAAAACTGTCCATCAAAATTTCAAGGACAGACCTTGGAAGACAGTGTCCCAAAACTGCTGACATGAATTTGTAACTGTCTTCAGGACTCACACTTGGAGCCCAGGCTTCAAACAAATCAGTCAAACCAACATCTACCTACTCAGCAGGGCTGGCAGATACACAGACAAGTGTGTTGGGGTCCCTGGTTCTCTCCTGGGTCAGAGCCTCAGGCCTGGGGCAAGGGTTAAAACCCCGTGGGCCGGAGGGAGTCAAGCACAAAGCCAGGAGACCCAGAAGGGTCTTTAGGAAGAACCAGGCACAAGACCTGCAGTGCCAGGCCCAGGGGCTCTGCCCAGCCTGTGCCCTGCAAACCTACTGAGCAGCTTTCCAGTGGCCCTGCCCAGGCCTGGCTCCCAGGCGTCCACCTCTGCCCAGTCCCAGCTGGGCTCTGTGGGTCTGTCCTCTGGTGCCTCCTTCACCAAACAAGGCCCACACCAGACCTGCTCCACACGGAGGCCTGGTGGGCGCAAAGAGGGGCCCTCATCCCCGATAATAAACACACTCGCACACGCCTGTACACAAATTACACATCCGCATCCACATATGTACACCTTTGCTTCACAGGCTCCCTAGATGGCTTGCAATACACGTGTACTCGCACACATACTCCATGAAACCCACGTATACTCGATTCACAAAAACAAAATGAGATCACATGTGCCACACTTGGCATCCTTGGTACACAGCGAACACTCAAATGGATAAATGGGGGTGATGCTCACTTCCTCACACTAATGCACATTAAAAAAAAAAAACCCACAACCCAGAAACTCGATGTGCACACGCACAAACTCCAGCACAAGCACGCACACACTCCAACAAACGCACACCCAGAAGGACAGATGGACACATCCCATCCACGCACTCTCAGCCGCACACCCACTCAGGCACACTCAGACTCGCACGTTCACACGCGCACCCCCAGTCTCCCGCGAGCACACCCTCCCGCTCTCCTGAGCGGAGCCTCGGGCGCGCGCGAGTGCACGCGCACTGCACTCGACTCAAGTGTGGGGGTGACGGCCCCGCGGCCCGGTCCCCGTGTCCTCTCCGACCCGCGCCCGGTCCCGACCCAGCCCCGGCCCCGGGCCACTCACCGGTGCGCGGGCGGGCTCCGGCGCCCGGCGGGAGGATCGGTGCGCTGACCCGCGGGCGGCCGGCGGGAGCGGTGCGTCCCACACGAGTTGGCAGCGCCGCGGCCGCACGCTCGACCGCTCGGTTCCGCCGCCGCCTGCGCGTCCCCCCGCGCGCGTCCCCGCCCCTCCCGGCCGCGGGGCCGCGCCGCCCCCTGCGCTCGCGCGCGCTGCCGCCACGCAGGCTCCGGGGGGCGCCCCGGCGGCTCCCTCACCCTTCACTCCCCCCAAGTTCTTTGGAGGGAGAGTAATCCACTCAACCAAACCCCTTCCCCATTTCACAGACGGGGAAACTGAGGCCCAAGCTCACACAGAAAGGCAGATCCAGCGTCTCCCCCTCTGCTCGGGCTCTGGACACTTAACAGAGAGTCTGCGGTCAGCCCACCCGTGGACCTCTCCCACGCGCTCCTTGGGTCTCTGGTCACTTAGCATTGGCCCCACCACAGCACTGATCATACCGAGAGCGGCTAAGAACAAGCGCTTATTGTGTGCCAGTTGAATGCGGGCTCTGAAGCAAGTTCCAAGGGTACAGCCCCCTGCCTTCCAAGGCCTCCTCTGGAGTTCCTCACCTCCTGTGGACTCTGGGACCAGCAGAAGCCAATGTGCAGAGGTTTCTGGAAGAAATAGAAGATCCGCCAACGAATGCTTAACACTCCCTTTCAAGGAGAGGGAGCCTCCAGGGGCCAGAAGGCGACAGCTCAGTTCCCTGCTGTTCCTAGGGGAGCCCCCTCTCCCCCAGATGAGGACCCTCATGGTTGGGACAGCGCATTTTCACACTTGCTGTTTCTCCACATACAAGACCATGCTCTGTCCCCTAGGAGGGCCAGATCCAGGGGTCAACCCTGCTCCCCTGCCAGCTGCCAGGCTTGGTCACAGCCCTGGGCTGGGCATAGGGTAAATGGCTACCCAGTGAAGTGGACGTGCTTCCACGGACCATGATCGAGAACAATCATGACACATCTGAACACCTGCGGTGTGCCAGGCTCCCCGCTGCAGTGTTGGTCAGTCCCACAGCTGCCCTGTGAAGGAGGCATGACGTGGCAATCACACCCATTTTACAGACAGGGTCAATGAGGCTTAGAAAAGCAAATTTCCACATCCACAGTCACCTAGTTGGTAAGTGGTTGAGCTGGAAAGTGGACCACACAGTATCCAGTTCCAGTGTGCTCCAGCGCTGTGGTGGTGTAATCCCAGGGCAGTCCTGCCTCGCAGGCACCACAGCAGGTGGTGCAGGCACAGTCCCAGCCTCTCGCCAGAGAAAACGGAGATGTCACAAATCAACAGGGGGCAGGTGGATCATTCTGCAGATGTTTAGCTGCTTAGTTGGGGATCTGTTTACAGCCTCTCCTCACATCATATACACCATAATAAATGTCAGATAGAGTTAAATATAAGAAATAAACATTGCAAAATATAATAAAAGGAAATAGAAATTCTGAGGCAATGTGTTGCAGTGTTGCTAGCGGGATCAGTGATATCAGCCATATCATGCAGCAAATATTGGTTCATTTATTCACCAAACGCATAGCTAGGAGTACCTTCTATGGGCCAGGTCCTCTTTTAGGCACTGGGGTTACAGCAGTGAACAAAATACAGCCCTGACTCTCTTGGAGCTTCATTCTGGGTCGGGGGCCAGGGGGGTGCATAAACAACCAGAAATTTCTGGCTTCTTGGGGATGATAATAAGTTCAGGGGAGAAAATAAAGTAAGGAAGACCTGGGAGGGCCAGGGGTGCTTTTTCATGGAGGGTGTTTAAAGAAAGCCTCTCTGACAAGGTGACACTTGAGCAGAGGCCTGCGTGAAGGAGTGAAGTGAGTCCAGATCCACTGTGCACCAGGCAAGCCTGCCTCGGCAAGCTACAGGGCAAAGAACCCCGAACCTGCCTTAGAAGGAGACTTTGGGGGCAGCACCAGACCACTGGGAAGAGGACACCCCCACATATCTGCATAAGATTCTACCATTTTTAAGCTCTTTCCCAGCCTCACAGCATCCCTGTAATAGGTGCTAGTAATGTCTCCACTTTCTAGTTGAGGAAGCTGAGGCTTACAGAGGTCAAGCGACGAGGCCCAGGACCCCCACCCCTACTACCTCCATTGGCAGAGGTGGGTCCGGCCGGAGGAGATCCGACGTCTTGGGCTGAATCCCCTTACTCTCCTAGTGCATTGTAGGAAAGGATGAAGCCCTGTCCATCCTCTGTCGTACCCTCACTTTGGACTTAATGCAGGAGCAGAAGACGGCAAGGCATTCTCTTTGGCTTCCAGAGAAAGGGGGACACAGTGGCAGGACTTGGGGGAGGAGAAAAGTCATCCCTACTCCATTTTCCTGGCCTCTCTTTTCCCTGCCCCCCACTTCCTTGCCTCTGGCCCGGGCTCTGCTTGAATGTTCCCATCCCTAGTGGCATGCTGAGAAAAAAAAAAATCAGGTTAAATTCTGCTCAGAGATCCCCCAAATTCCTTGCAATGCCCCAAACTACTCAGGCCAGGGTGAGGGAGAAAGCACAATGCAACCTGAGCCCCATCCAACTTTTGTTTTTAACTCAGAGAATTTTTTAGTGAGTTCCAAAATGAGTCACTGCAAAGAGGTGCTTCGCAAAATGACTCCCAGAATTGAATCAACACCGTGCCTGAGATTCTTCCTCCCACGGGGGAGTTTGTGAATCTGGTCCGGGAGAGAGGCTTTCTCTGTTCACCCCAGGAGTTTCAGGATTAAGCCTGCCTCGTTGTTTCATTATTTCTCTGCATGAGAGGAAGAGAAACTAACGCTTGCTTGGCACGGTCTCCGTGCTTGGTTCTGCGTGAGACATTGAATTCTCACAGCATTTCCTTCCCAGACCAGAGTCACGATTTATGTTTCACAGATAAGGAGACTCAGAAGTAAAGTGGTTTGAACATAGCCAGGATTAGAACCTGTGTCTGCCCAAAGCCGATGTTGTCAGCGTTTGGGGGAGAGGGGAGAAGGGAAGAGAAGCAGGAAGAACAGGAATCATTGCTTTCCTTTGAAGGTCTTTTGTTTAAAATGTCTTCTTGCCAGCTTCCAGTTGGTGGGATTTTTTTGGAGAGGGACCATAGTCCCAGTTTGTCCAGGAAATCTCATTTGTGCTTGTTTTTCCAGCCTAATGATTAATAGCACCCCTTTCACTCTGAAAGTGTCTTGTTTTGCATGATCAACTTCAGGGTTGTATGTGAAGATCACTGCGCTGGGGAAGTCTTTCTTTTTATTGAGGTGAAATGCATGTAACATAAAATTAACCATTTTAAAGTGAAAAATTCAGTGGCATTTTGGACATTCTCAGTGTTGCAAAGTCTCCAGGGTGATCCCTTTTTGACATTATGCCAAGGGCATAATAGCAGCCTCTTGTCTGCGGGCCGTTCTCTCCACCCTGACGACTGTGTGTCCATCTAAGAACCTCCACAAGGGTTTATGGGACTTGGGTCACATTTTCATGAGCAGCAAATGCAGCTAGTTTGTGGACAAGGACCGGGAAGCCACTGGGGAAGAAATCAAGGCTGCGAGTCTCTCCCTCCATCCCCTCTCTCCCAAGCTCTACCATTCCCACCCTGCATGACCCTGGGCCCAGTTTCCCTAATGGAATGGGAGGGGTCCTCCAAGAGCCCTGCCAACCTTGACTTTCTAGGATTTGCGGTTCCCAACACACCCTGGAAAATTAAACTGACATTTCATGAGGATTGGGGAAGCAGAAAACATCAGTCCACTCCATGTTGTTAAAGTGTTTCACTTTTTAAAATACCAAGCTGCATTTTTAGTTATCTCCACTTTTTAAAATGTTTGTCTAATTTCTTTTTCGAGGAGGTAATACTTGCCCACAGTTCAAATCTCAAAATGTACGGAAGGATACATGATGAAAAATGTCTTTCCACTCCTCCTCCCAGCTACCTCGTTTCCCTCCAGAAGAAACCAGTGTTGTCAAACTCACTCTGTGTCCAGCACACAACTGTGTATTGTGTGTGTATACATCTATGTATGTGTGTGTATACAAATATTTCTTCTTATTTTTTGCACAGTCCACATTGCTGAACCCCATGTGTCTTTGCTTCCTAGAGACCATTTCTTTTCACCCTATAAAGAGCTACTTCCTTTTTTATGGCTGTATAATATTCCAAATATTTGCATTTACTCCACGTTTAGCAAGGACCTACTGTGTGTACTGTTCTAAGTATTGTGGGGGATAACAGAAGTTTGAGCCATGGCTCCTGCCCTCAAAGACTTACAATCTGGCTGCAGGACAAGAAAAACAGAAAACTT
>PVKY010004110.1:0-19936 GCA_004027775.1 Bradypus variegatus
TCCTAGAAGGGAGAATCCTGGAAGGGGGTGATGGGGTCAGGGATGGAGAGGGTCTTGGAGGGAGACCCCAGAGTATGGCAGAAATCAAGTGTGTACTTCTCTAGTTTCATCTCTCACCCCACTTCTGACGTCTAGCACACGCAACGCACATCGTAGTCACTCGATATATACTCGTTGGTCCACTGCCTGGTTATTCACCTGAAGTATAGAAAGAACCCTGCCTCATGAGTAGAGGGGTTTAGCTCACTCCTTTTTCAGCTTTAAAGTCTCAGTATCTCCTTAGATAGCCCCTCCTTGACTGTCGTAAAAGTATCCCCATTTGTTTCCTTCATAGAACGTATCTCAATTTGTAATTAGATTTGGTTTGCTTACATGTTTATGCTTTCCTATTAGATTGTAAACTCCTTGAGATGAGAGATGGTCTGTGTTCGACAGTAAAAGTCCAGTGGCTAGTACAGTGTCTGGACTGGGTTGGCAATCGTTAAATTTTTATTGGCTGAATCTACCCATTCATTATGTACTGAGTACCCAGACCATGCCAAGCGCTGTAATAAGCTCTAGAGAAATAGCATTAAAAACACTGCTCTTTTCTTTCATATTCCATATCCCAGTGAAGGAACAGTTAAAATATTGTGTGATAAGTGCTAAAATAAGAGGTAAGCCTAAGAACTCTGTGGTATCAGATAGAAGCCAGAGTTGTTGTTTGGGATAGAGATCCCAGGGGGTCTGATGTTTAAGTTGAGGACAGTTTGAAAAGTAGGTCTTGACTGGATGAGGAGCAGTAGGACTGGGAGCAAGGCTTAGGGAATCGTTAGTCTCCAGAGGGCATGGAGTAGAGTATGTAAAGGCACTGAGATCCTGGTCTGGCCTGGAATCTGCAAGTGATTCTCCTGAGCATGAAGGAGAATGCAGATTGGTAAGGCTGGAGGGAGTAGGCATGGGTTAAATCATGTAGGACCTTGTGAGCCATGGTAAGGAATTGAGAAGATTCATCAAAATTCCACGATCAAATTTGTACATTAAAAAGATCACTCTGTAACGAGGAGAGTGGTTTGAAGGGGCAAGACCAGAAGCAGGGAAACCAGATTAGGTAGAATCCAGGCAAGAAAGAGATGATGGTGGCCTGAACTGAGTTTGTGGCAGAGGAAATGGAGAAACATGGACTAGAAGTTTCAACAGAAATTAAAGAACTAAAATCCACGGTACTAGGTGACTGAGAATCATTACTTACACAACGCTAACCAACTACCTTGAAATAGAACTGTCTCATCCCTCCTACAAGGCTAGTTCCCCTCTCTCCATTTTCCTATTCCTGTCATTTTACGAGTAGTTATTTAATATGTACCCATCATGCTTCCAGAAAGGGTTTAAGAAGGCTTACACTATAAACAAAAAGTAGAAACAGTAAAAATAGAGACAGATGAGAAGTAATTGTACCAGGAGCCTATGCTAAAATGGTAATAGCAATTGGTATTAAATTTAGCTGTGAGCTTCCTGGCAGCCAAACCCTGAATTTCTTTCTTTCTTTCTTTCTTTTTTTTTTTTTTTGTAAGAAAGAAGCACGTATGTGTTTATCAAGAGTGACAAACTTATTCGGCATTAAATCTTAGGAGGAATTTATCATTGCATTCATATATGTGTGTGTGTGTGTATATATATATATGCGATATATAAAGTAACAGGAGTTTTGTAAGTGATGTAAAAACATTCTCTTGTCTAGTCATGTCTGTTCAGGACCCTCAAATAAAAGCCAAAGGAATGGTCATAAACCCTTAATTTAGTGAAAGCGTTTCATTAAGTATTAAGCTAATGTGTAGTTGAACTACTACCCTCTAGTGATATGACTTAATACCAGGTTAGAGCTCAAGGGGTTAATGTGTTCCCATGCTGTCTTTCACAAATATCACTTGGGAGGAAGTGATGGTCATCAGTGCAAGATTGAACTCTGGCTAGCTTGGAGTGGTGTGCATCTATTGTTTGCTTGCTTTGGCAGCATGTGTACCAAGATTATCCCATTAGTCTGCATCAGCGATTGAAAAGAGAGCCACATGTTTGAGGTGCTTCCCAGCCTAGTAGATTCTTCTTCCCCAAAGTGCTTTTTGTTCCTTTCCATTGTGGCTGCTATTTTAACCCTAACCTGCATCACCTCAAGTCTAGGCTGTACTTTAGGCTCTCTTTTCCAGCCCATCTAACCACCTCCAGAACTTTCTGAAACACTCTTTTGTACACAGTTTTCCCCTCCCCTAAATCTTCAGTGACTCTCTGTTACCCATTGTAATAGTACCCAACTCTTTTACTGTCCCAGCACACCTGAGGAATGAGACATTTCTCTCAGTAACTTTACTAAATCAGTACTAATTTACTGATCATGAGTGTTGGGACAAGTAAGGGGATGGAAGGGATTGAGAATCACTGGCCTGCAGGTTAAAAATCATGGGTTTATTAGCCTGAGATCTAAGCTTTGCCATAGAATGCAGCCTCCTTTTCAAATCTTACAGTTATGAAGAGTGATCAATTAATGGTGGAAGGAGGCTGTACTGGAGCCAAAAGCAATCAGCTAGGAAGACTTCTTACCAGAGACAAACCCTTTGCTTTGCTTAGGTCAAACTCCTTATTCCATAAACATTCTATATTCATTCCTGCGTCTGCATCTTTGTTTCTCCTATTCCATCTGCTCATGAATTCTTCTTTGCTCTTAGCTGTGTAAATAAACCCAGAGTTTTAAGCCATGGCTGAAGTCCTCTTCATCCTTTACAGTCTAAAGCAGGGTTCAGTAAACTATGGCCCACAGGCCATATGCAACCCACAACTGGTTTCTGTATGGCCTGTTCCAGAAAAAGCTTGCCAACCCTGATCTAAAGGATTAAAGTCTAAATTAGACCTTCCCATACTGCCAACCCAAAGCAAGATTACCTTCCACTGAACTCCTAACATTTTATTGCCGTTTGGTACTTTGTGTTTCCTTGTATTAAAACTTTTCTTTTTATGATTATGTCCTGTCCTCTACTAGACTGTGACCACCCCTACCCCCAAGGTAGAGATTAAACTATATCCCTTATTGCCTAGTACTTAACATAGGTGACCATATACTGTAGATAAAGGGCAATCAATTAATGTTAGGAGTGGGTGGTACTGGAGCCAAAGGCCAGTTAGGAAGGCTTCTTGCCAGAGCTGGGATGGGTAGCAGGAAAATGAAGAGATTCTGTTCTTCTTGGTGGGGCGTTGGTAATGCCAATGCCAGCCCTCATCTCCCTGTGTCCTCAGGAATCAGGAGATGATGAGTATCAAGGGGACCAGTCAGACACAGAAGATGAAGTGGACTCTGACTTTGACATCGATGAAGGGGATGAACCATCCAGTGATGGAGAAGCAGAAGAGCCAAGAAGGAAACGCCGAATAGTCACTAAGGCCTATAAGGTACAGGACGCATCCTGGTTTTCTTAGACCTTTTAATTCTTGTTCTCCCCTTCATCAAATACCAGTACTCCCCACACCACACTATTTCTTACAATGCTAGTTTTCTGTTCTTAAGATCCTCATCTTCCTCCCTATCTCTTCTGTTCCTTGGTCTCTGATTCCAATCTGTTCCCAGGAGCCTCTCAAGAGCTTGAGGCCTCGAAAGGTCAACACCCCAGCTGGTAGTGCTCAGAAGTCCCGAGAAGAGAAGGCACTGCTGCCGCTGGAACTACAAGATGATGGTTCTGACAGTGAGTGGAGATATTTGGGGGTATGGGGTAACCTGTCTTCCCACAGACTGACTTTGGAAAGAGGTAATCCTATCTACTTCTAACACTAGAAGACAGATGATAGGGGGACTAGGATCTGATAACTATCAGTACTAAAAGTACAGAATTTCCTTAGCACTCCTAGAATGCAAAGCCTTATATTAAGGGTTTAGTATCAGTAAGAAGAAGAGAGTTTTCCTAGAGGGTTTATAGCCCAATTTGTGAGATGAGAAAAAAATGTATGTATAGCCCATACATATGTATAAAGGCACAAATTATCCAATTTGTTAATTTTTAATCCATTGAGATTAAAAAAACTTACCTGCTTACATTTATCTCAAACTAGTTTTCTTTATTTTTTGCCTGTTTTTTTTTTTAATTTTATTGAGATATTCACATACCATACAGTCATCCAAAGTATACTATCAGTTGTTCACAGGACCATCATATAGTTGTGCATTCATTACCCCAATCTATTTTTTGAACATTTTCCTCGTAACAGAAAAAGTAAAAATAAGAATAAAAAATAAAAGTAAAAAAGTACCGAAATCACCCCCCCACCCTATTTTTCATTTAGTTTTTCGTTCCCATTTTTATACTCATCCATCCATACACTGGATAAAGGGAATGTGAGCCACAAGGCATTCATAGTCACACCTGTCACCCCTTGTAAGCTACATTGCTTTACAATTATCTTCAAGAGTCAAGGCTACTGGGTTGCAGACAAACTAGTTTTCTTTTGCAACTCAGTTTAGTTTTGGAATGTTCTCAAATTGAAAGGTTACTAATTATTTTTAATATTGGTTTTGGCAAGTCACAGGAAGATAAATCTGTTGTCATTGAGAGAAAAAATAAGCATTGGCAAGCTAGTAAAAATTATGTTTGTAAGGTTTGTTGATCTGTTTCCTTCCATTAGTATAACTAATCAGACTTTTAGTGCAAAGTTAATCAAGGGAAAAGCCTCTTGACTAGTTATAAAGGAGGCAAGGGACTGCAAATATAGTGAGTAGGCTTCCTTTGAAGGAAGTGGTTATGAGTCAGTGTCATACAAGACAAAGGCTTAGAAACTGTTTCAGATTAAAAGAAACCAAAGAGATGTAATAACTAAATGCAATATATGATTCTGGACTAAATCCTGTCATGGAGAAAGTAAAAATGCTGTAAGAAATATTAGAGTGTCAGTTGACAAAATTGAAATATGGATGATAAAGTACTGTATCAGTGTTATATTTACTGAAATTTATTTATTATGGTTTTGTAAGGAATATTATGGTTATGAAAATAATATTCTTATCCTTAGGAAATACACATTGAAGTATTTTAGGGGTAAAAGGCTATGATTTGTATAACTTAATCTTCAGAAGGTTCTGAAAAGAAAACATATATACACTCACACAGAGAGTAAATGGGGCAAAATGTTAACAGTCTGTGATCTAGTTAAAGTGTATATGGGTGTTCTTTTTACTGTTCTTGCAACTTTTTGGTAAGTTTGAAATCATTTCCAAAAAAATAGTTTAAAAATTAAAAAAAGATATAAAAGTTCAAAGATTTCTTCCTATCTGATTTTCTTCCTAGGTCGGAAGTCCATGCGTCAGTCCACAGCTGAGCATACACGACAAACATTCCTCCGGGTACAGGAGAGGCAGGGCCAATCACGGCGGCGAAAGGGTCCCCACTGTGAGCGACCACTGACCCAGGAGGAGCTGCTCAGGGAGGCCAAGATCACAGAGGAGCTCAATCTACGTTCACTGGGTCAGTTGGTGGTTTCAGAAACAGTAGGTAGTGGGGCTAAGGAGCATGAGAAAGCTGTAAAACCTGTTGGACCAGAACAGGAGAGATGGGGATTTGAGACAAGGGAATCAGGAGAAAGAAATAGAGAGAGTAGGTGATTGGGAGCAAGGGACAAGGTAGTTGTGAGGTGTTTGAAGAACAAGCTGTATTGAGGCATTTTGGTGTTAAAAGTTGTATAGAACTGAGTTCAAATTCTGGTTCTACTGTTCACTTGCTATAAGACTGTAAGCAGATTACTTAATACATTTGCATCTTGCTTTCCTTTTTTACAAAATGGGGTGATAATAACCTGCTTTTAATGGTAATCATGAGAATTGGAAATTCAGTAGTCAGTCATTTCTTATGATAAATTGCTTTAAAGTAAAAATTATTCTTGAAAATCTCTTCCATTTATATGCTATTGGGTATACAACCATGGAGGAGTGGCCAGGGAGTTGGAGAAATCCAGGAGAGTTTGTGTTAAGGATGTCGAGGAAAGAGAATATTTCAAGAAAGAATATGTTTGTTGAATGCAGTCAAGATGCTGATTAAGAGGACAACTGAGAAGTGTCTATTGGTTTTGGTGACATGAAAGTCAGAGATGAACTTAGGGACACTTTTTGTGGTCCTTGCCCTATTGAAGTGGTTTGAAGAGCTGTGAAGGGTAGGAGAGAGAAGAGAAGCTGTAGTTGGATCCAGGATCAAGGTAGAGTTGTTTTTGTTTTGTTTTGTTTTATTTTAAATATCTTTGGTGAAAAGCAGCTTCAAGAGTTTTTGAGAGACAAGAAAGAAGGGATAATGAGTAGTGTAGATTTTTAGAGAAAATAGAAGGCAGGAGTGAGTTAGAGCACGGGTGGGTGAATTGGCCTAAGATGAGAGGGGAGGGGAGAAAGGATGAATGACTTGTAGTTGTAGCTTTGTAAATCCAGAGCAGGACATCATAGTGGTTCTCATCTAATGGGAAGATGATACTATCATCTTCTGAAATGTTGGCAGTAGGGTTGGAATTTTGGGAAAGTAAAGGGTGTTTGAAATATTTGTTGAGCTAGGATTATCTGGCAATGTTAGGGGACCTGTTGAAGTTTGTGACCATGAATTTATAATGGTACAAGTCATTTTTCTCCAGTAGCACTCAGCAGTCCACATCTGGGCAAGGGAGTTTGATTATTGACAACAGAATGACTGAAATGATAGATTGAGGAATAATCTAAGCTGGACTGAGAAAGGAAAACAAAGGCTGGAGGGGGCTGATGGATAGGGAGAATGAGGAAGGATCCATGCACTAGGGGTACTGAAAAGTAGAAGAACACAGGGATATCAAGAGGAGTGGAGCGAATAGACCAGAAAAATAGGATACATCCCAGGTCAGAGTCTGGGCTGTATGATTTAATATTTTGAGTTGGCACACTGTAAAGCAATGACAAAGTCTAGATTGTAGCTGTAATAGAATGGGGTAACTAACTGAAGAGTAGTGTGAAAGAAGGTGGTAAAGAAACTGGGGATGGGATGTCAAAGAGGCTGCCCATGTGGACTTGGAAGTCACCAGGGTGACCTAGGATGATGGGAGTTGGAGTGGAGAGGAAGAGTAGAAACTAGGACCAAAGCCTTCAAAGAGTGAAGGAGTGACTGTGACTGGTGACTAGGAGGATGGGAAGGTAAGCTGGGCTGTTGGCACAAGTCTCAGAAGGGAATTTGTAGGTGGATGGAGGAGTAGTGATCTAAAAGCTGCGGGATAGAGCTCAATAGGACACAGGCATATCCTGTGTGGGATGTGAAAAATGAGTAGCCTCTACCAGAGGGCAGTGGGGAGAGTGGTGGCTCAGCAGGTAGTCAGGTATCAGGTAAGACAAGCTGTAGAAGGAATGCTGAGTGAGGAGCCTGAAGATATAGGTGAGTTTGCTGATTATACAGCCAGAATTCCAGAAGGTACAGGGAAGTTTTCTTAAAAAGGGGAGGGGTTGGAGATTGAGTCAGGAGAGAGAAAGCAACATTACCAACCAGAATTGAAGTACCAAAGAGGTTAAATCCCTGGAATGGTTTACAGAGGAACTCTTCTGGTCAGACTTTATCTAGAGGATTGTGTTCACATATACACTCGCCCACATTTAAGAAGGACCAGAAATTTGGAGTTCATTCACAGGAAAGGGACCGGGAATATTTTGATCTAATTATTCCTTAACACATATTTATTGAATGCCTATAATGTGATAGAACACTACATGACTCTGATAATAGGTAGGTACTATGAGTCGCAGTCACTGCCCTTAGAGAAGAAACATATCAGCAATAAATTGCGGTATAGCAAGTCACAGAGTCCAGGCCAGGTGACATCAATAGTACAGTCAGCCACAGGGACTGTGATGAATTGGAGAGGAGTGTCTGAAAGGAGGAGCAATTGCTTACGTCTAGCCAATTGTCACCATGTGAAAATGTAGACCCAGGGTTGCCAGATGTTCTTATTTTTCAAGAGGGTCCAGAAGTCTTCATATTTAAATGCAGTTTCCTAATTTTTAAATACCAGCAATTCAAATTTTTCTTTAAAACACTAATTGAGTTAATCAAAACATTTAAGTGGGCTCCCAGATTGCAACCTCTGCTGTAGACTGCAATAAGTACAGTAATAGGAGTGTATACTGGGTACATTGGAGGGAAGTGGACTGAAAACCATGTTGTATGAGGAGTGGTTCAATGAAATAAATGTTGTGATCAACCTGAAGAGGACTCAGTGGAGACACAGACACTAAGTTCAACTGTTGAGAGGATTATCATGTGGAAGGCAGAACAGACTCATGTCCTTTATGATAGTAAAAGGTAAAACAATGTCATTAGGAAATATATTTCAGCTCAAAATAAGCAAAACTCTGTAATGAAATAGACATGCCTAAAGTAATGAGCTGCCTTGGAAGGGAATGAGTTCACATGGCCTTTGTAGAAGAGATTCCAGTGTATCTGTGGGAGAATAAACAGGTTCATCATCAAAAGAGGTCCTACAGTTCTTAGTGAGTGAGGAGCTAAGTATACTTATGAAATAAGGGGTAGAGAGAATGTATCAGTTATCAAACTTATAAAATTGGAGGTGTTCAAAGGCCTTAAGGGACTTTCCATAATCTGTTTGGGTAGATAGTGACTAGATGGCTAGGGAGGTAACTGAGAGATTGTGGGAGTAAAAGGGGATGGGCAGAAGGGAATCTGACCATTCCTTCATTCCTTCCTTTTGACCCTGAAGAGACTTATGAGCGGCTCGAAGCTGACAAAAAGAAGCAGGTTCATAAGAAGCGGAAGTGCCCTGGGCCCATAATCACCTATCATTCTGTGACAGTGCCACTTGTTGGGGAGGCAGGCCCCAAGGAAGAGAATGTCGATGTAGAAGGGTGAGTGAATTTCCAGGGGACCAAAGAAGAGAAGTTTCTTCCTTCCATATTCAGCGTGTGTCTTCTCAGCCCTGTTTCACTTGTTTTCCTTACACAAGATCTCCCTAATACTTGGATATCTTTCAAATTCCTTTCTTCTTTCAGCTCCTTATTTCTTTCTCTTTTAGCCCCTCACTTCTCCTTTTCTTTCCTGATTTTCCTTCTAGCTCAGCTTTCTTTTCCCCATCACTTTGTAGATTCTCTGACTGTTCCCTATCATTTGCCTCCTTTTTCTCTTTTCTCACTTCTTTGATCTTTCTTTTTGCATCTGTTGACTTCTCAGCTCTTTGTGTTTTTCTCTGTGTTTTGCCCTCAGACTAGATCCTGCTCCCACAGCATCTACATTGACTCCTCATGCCGGGACTGGACAGGTCATTCCCCCAGCTCGCTGCTCACGTACCTTCATCACTTTTAGTGATGATGCAACATTTGAGGAATGGTTCCCCCAAGGACGGCCCCCAAAGGTCCCTATTCGGGAGGTCTGCCCTGTGACCCATCGCCCTGCCCTATACCGGGATCCTGTTACAGACATACCATATGCCACTGCTCGAGCCTTCAAGATCATCCGTGAAGCCTACAAGAAGTATATCACTGCCCACGGACTGCCACCCACTGCCTCAGCCTTGGGCCCTGGCCCACCACCTCCCGAGCCCCTCCCTGGCTCTGGACCCCGAGCCTTGCGCCAGAAAATCGTCATTAAATGAAAAAATGTCTAGTCCTTAGAAATCAATTTTCTGCCCTAATTTGGGGCTCTTCATGTTACCTCTTCTCTCCATGTTTTTCCCCTCTGTCACCTCTGATCATTGCCCAACACTTTATTTCTTTTCCATCTTTCCTTCTAGTTCCTGCTGGTTTTGTGAGTTTTAATCTAATAAAATAGAAAGGTCCCTTTTGTCTTGTGCCTTCTGTAGGGTTGGGAGTAAGAAGTATTTGTTTGTGAATGCCTAAGTATATATGGGTCTTTATTTTTTATAGCATTTATGATTCTTTTATGATTCATGGTTTCTTTTTATTATATATTTCAAGTAGATTAAAAATGCCATAAAAACAGACACCAAAACAAAATCCTAATATTTACCTTTCCATCCCAGAAAACTGCTTTGGATATAGCAGGTACTAAATAAGTAGTAACTATCTGATTCTCTTAGGACTAGTGTCTGGGACTGGGGCTTGTATGAAAAGAATGGGAGGAGGTGCCATGGCTGTTAGTGGCCACTAGAGGCTCTCAGGGTTGGGCAGGGTATGGGGGCTGTGTATATGTGATCTCCCACTACCCCCCACCTGGCCAGAGCTAAAATAATAAAATGCTGAGCTCACTGTTCCTCCACCCCCTCCCTGGCACCAAGCTCCTCCTGCTGCTGGGACAGTGCTCCACCAGAACAGACCGACCGACAAAAAGGGAGGTGAGAAGGGAAGTGGCCACCAGGACGGGTAGGTGGGGAAGGCAGGGGGTTTATGGATGAGAGCCTTGTGGGATGGGAGGAGAGAGTGGCTCCTGTTGGGAACGATACGGAGTGTATCTCCTTCACACTGTGTATGTTTCTGCCACTGTCCGTCTTGTCCCTTAACTGTATATGGTGTATATTATCATTATAATTGTCTCATACTTTGTGGATGATTCATATTCAGCATGGTGTGTATGTGCAGCTTGTGTGTATTTTTCATATTGTAAAAGATAGTGCAAGTTTAATCCTCACTGTTTTTAGAGAAACTTTATCCCATTTATAAGGCATTTCCCACCCACTAGTCTGGTATCACCTTCTTCAAAGTCAGGAACAAATAATGGGTGATAAGGCCTTCTGAAGCTGTATCACCCTGCCCCTAACCTCAAAGATCCCCAGACTCTGAACCCTTGCTGTCCCTTAGGATTTAGAATTTTAGCAAACATAAGAATCAAGTCTTGATCCTCCTACAATAAAAGAGGAAATGGGGATAGGGCAAAAGAACTGCCCCCCCATCCTTGCTCTGCTTAACCAGTTTGGGAAAAAGGTAGGATTATGGGGAAGAGAGGAGGAATTTCCCTGAAGCTCCCTGCCTTCCCCCCTTTCCTTTCAATGGGAATTAGGCATAGGGCCAGCTGTTCTGGCAGGGACCCCCCCGACAGCTGTGCTGGAGCAAAAGGCACTGACCAGCGAGGTTATAGGAGACAGTTGCGCCAAGAGTTCTCTGTCATGCAGTGAGAGGGCAAACCCAACCTGGATGCCTTGGATCCCCATCCAGAGTGACTGGAATCTAGGGAAGTAGGAAGAAGGAGGTCTGGTTCTGACTCCAAACAACCTAACTTTCTTCCCCCATTCTCCCATCCCAACTAGATTTCTAACCTCCAAGGCATCCAGGTCCTTGTTCTGCCTCCTTGGCTGGTCTCTTTATGTCCCTATTGTGTGTATGTACTTCTACTGTTCAACTGCTTTCCTCGTATCCCCAGGTTCCGTGAACTCCACACTGTGGGGACAGGGTGGGGGCCACCATGTCATCATATCAGAAGGAACTGGAGAAATACAGAGACATAGATGAAGACGAAATCCTAAGGACCTTGAGCCCCGAGGAACTAGAGCAGCTGGACTGCGAGCTGCAGGAGATGGACCCCGAGGTAGAGGTTCCAGCGGAGAGTCCAGACCATCCACAGGGAACTAGGGGCGGTCCCCAGGCATTTGGGAAGGGTACTGGGTCCTGGGGGGCTGAGTCTAGGGCTGTGAAGAGGGTGCGGAGTCCCAAGAGAGTCAGGGAAGAGGTGTCTGGAGATGATTTAGGGAACCCTAGAGGTGCACCAGGTCAGAAGGGAGGTCTGACTTGCTCCCCAAAACTCATCCCTAAGAACCTGCTCCTGCCAGCTGGACTAAGACAACGTGACCAGACAAAGAAGAGCCCTACCGGGCCACTGGACCGAGACGCCCTTTTGCAATACCTGGAGCAACAGGCACTAGAGGTCAAAGAGCGTGACGACTTGGTGCCCTTCACAGGCGAGAAGAAGGGTATGGGGACCCTGACATCCAAGCCTCCCAGAACCCACATGACTATCTTTCACATGTCCTCCCTCCGGCTTCCTTCTTACCTTCCAGCTCCTAGTTGCCCAGGGACCCTGGTGCGCTGAGGCTTACATGCTAGGCTTGCACTCTTCTGTTCTTATGAGAGCAGGGAACCCAGGGGTAGTGATTACTGAGCTTGTAGAGGACCCAGGCTTTCCATTATTCCCTAGTGATCCCAGCATTCCAACTCCCAGAGAAGGAAAGGAAGCTAGAGGCCAGGACCTTGGGAGAAATGGCCTCTCCCTGAACCATTCTTCATCTCCCCATCAGGGAAACCCTATATTCAGCCCAAGAGGGAAATCCCAGCAGAGGAGCAGATCACCCTGGAACCTGAGCTGGAGGAGGCATTGGCCAATGCCACAGACGCTGAAATGTGTGATATTGCAGGTGGGCAGCTGTGGGAGGATGAGGAGGATGGGAAGATCAGGGGCAGGGGCATCCTAGCCATGGCATGGGTCTGCTGGAAAAGGCCCTGAACCAGGATGTGGAGGTCTGAAAAAGCCTCTAAAGCAGTGGTTTTTAAAATTTTTGGTTTATTTTTTTATGTAGTAATGCCTTTGTTTTTTAAGTGAATAAGTTAATACCCCAAGGACAATTTTAACAGGGATTATAAAAGCAAAAGTGGAACTATTCTAGCTGAAATCAAAATCAGGAAAGGGTTCTGTGCAGATTCCCTCACCCTCTGGTGGCTTCATAGAGACCTTCCCTTAGTCCTATCTCAATGTTTTAAAAACTACTGCCTTGGGCATTTGTGGAAGGAAACCCTGGAGCCCCGGGAAGATGGAAAACCTCTTTGGAGGCATGGAAGGGTCAGACTTTAAAAATGCTGCCCCAGATTCAGAATAACTAGGGTGGGGAGCTGCTTGGACTGGTCCCTTTTCCTCATTCCTTGTGGCCCCTCTGCTTTACCTTCTCTAGCAATTCTGGGCATGTACACACTGATGAGCAACAAGCAATATTACGATGCCATCTGCAGTGGAGAAATCTGCAACACTGAAGGCATTAGCAGTGAGTGTGTTTGGGGAGTGTGGCCCCCCAAGGGATCTTGGCAAGCAGGCCCAGAGTCTGAGGAAAGGTAGCAAAGGGCATGAGTGCATGAGTGATAAGAGAACCAATGGGGAGCTAGGGGGACATGTTGGGGTTCCCTTCCTGCCCTAAACCACCAGGTGTGGTACAGCCTGACAAGTACAAGCCAGTACCAGATGAGCCGCCAAATCCCACAAACATCGACGAGATCCTAAAGAAGGTTCAAAGCAATGACAAGGAGCTGGAGGAGGTGAATCTCAATAATATACAGGTAAGTAGAATCCTCCAAACCATACTAGAATAACTGCTGAAATCCCAGTCCTCCAGCCCACAATTTCCCATTCTCCTGTTGATAGGACATCCCAATACACATGCTAACTGAGCTGTGTGAAGCAATGAAGACAAATACGTACATCCGGAGCTTCAGTCTGGTAGCCACAAGGAGTGGTGACCCCATTGCCAATGTAAGGCTGTTGACATCCCCAGCATTCCCCCCATATCTTGACAGCAGGGCTATCATAAAGCAATGAGCTGGGGGGTGCTATTTCTATCCTGCTCTCTTACTCGGCCCTCCAGTTCACAACTCTGCAATGCTCAGATCATTTTCCCAAAGAGCCACATCCTCTGTAACACCCCCAACTCCACCGCACACTTAATCCCCTTGCTTTCCCCTAAAACCTACCCTCACTTCTATCCTCTTCTAGCCCCGCTTACAGCTCCTCAAGGACTACTCTCAGAGCTGTGTTTCCCTCTTGCTCCTATTCTCTCCTCAGTCATCTGTGAAACTGTTCCCTAATTCTAACTCAAGTCCCTACTACCCAGGCAGTGGCTGGCATGTTGCGTGAGAATCGTAGCCTCCAAAGCCTCAACATCGAGTCCAACTTCATTAGCAGCACAGGGCTCATGGCTGTGCTGAAGGCAGTTCGGGAAAATGCTACACTCACTGAGCTCCGTGTAGACAACCAGGTCAGCATCCTCTTCCCCTGGTCTTTGCATTCAGTTGACTCTCACTGAGCTCCCTCCCTGAGCCAGCTACTGGGTAGCTATCTCATTTAATCTCATTTGAATTATCTTCATCATCATCTCTGGGGGGGGGGGTGTGCAAATCAGAAAGTCCAGTCACCCATTCTGGAAAACCAAGCCCCTTTGACCTCCCAGAGGGGTCTGTGGTTCGGAACGGCATATAGCCCAGAGAGGGTGGCTGACAGCTTCTGCCTCTCCCTCCCTCAGCGCCATTGGCCTGGCGATGCAGTAGAGATGGAGATGGCCACCATGCTAGAGCAGTGTCCCTCTATTGTCCGCTTTGGCTACCACTTCACACAGCAGGGGCCACGAGCTCGGGCAGCCCAAGCCATGACCCGGAACAATGAACTACGTGAGTGACTGCAAATGTGACACATGGGGGAGAGAGTAAGGAGGTACAGAAGCTGGTGGATCCTCCTGAAAGCAGGCTTACTGAGTGTTGAACAGGCTGGGGTGCTACCAAAGAGATATTCAAAGTTCAAATCCCATGAGTGATCAGAAAGCAGATGGAAAAGTCCCCTGCCCCAAATATATACCAGGAGAGAGGTGGAAAGGAAGCTAGAGATATTTGCATGGAGGCATGGTATTGTTATCCGTGGTGTGGTTTCTTGTTTTGTTAATGTGGGCTAGGCCTATCAGGTGGCTTAAGACACTACCTTTATGAACCTAGCTAAAGAACTGGGAAAGGAGAAGGGTGCCTCTGCAGAAGGCAAGAGATGGAACAAAGACTTGTTCTTACTCTTCCTCCTTTTCAGGTCGCCAGCAAAAGAAGAGATAACACTGCCTTTCCCTTTTCCAACTAGAGCTGGAAGTCTTGGACTTAAATCCTCATCTATCCCTTTACTGTAAATAAAGGCCCTTCTGTCCACTCTGCCTCCCTCTTCCCTTGGGCTATGGGGTGGGAATCTTGGCGCTAACTCCCAAGGGTTACTGCCAGTTCATCAGGGGATTATTTATACTCTAGGGATCAACAGGCAGGGAGGTTCAGATTACTAGGAAGAGGTGGGGGAGCTCCCTCCCTTGGTGTTCCCCCAAACCCTGCCAATGCCTTTAATGTCTTCTACTTTCACAAGGTACCTAGCCTCAACCCTGTTTCCAGATGTGGCCAGGTCCCCCAGTGCCTACCCTATACCTCATGTGATGTGAAGGGGGAAAGGACTTACTTGGAGGTAGGAAAAGAGACAACATGAAGGGCAGAGACCTTCTTCTGACAGACTTATTAATAGGGCACCAGGCTGCTTGCAGCTGACGCTTGGCATGACTTTGATAGAAAGGTGGGGGAAGGGTTGGAAGTATGGGGAGCTGTGTACATTACAGGGAAGGAGTGGCCAGATCTGAAATCTTGAGATAGGACAAGGAACCAGACTTAAGGAAAGTTAGGCTTCCAGCACCTCCTGTAGTTTATTTGTGAATTAAATGGGGAAACAGAGTGTTAGTCCAAGGGGAGATCAGGGGGTTCTTCCTCATCAGAGTCAAACTCAACATTCTCGTCTTTCACCCATCGACCTTGTCCGTCTGGGATCCATCCAGAGCTGAAAAACATCAGAGAAAATAGAATTGGTCAGAATAAGGAAAGGAAGTTTAAGTAGTAAGTGAGGATAAGAAAAAAACAGTTGAGTATATTTGCAAAAAGGAGAGTCAGAAAGAAAAGGGAAAATCTGAGGAAAGTGATTTCACATACTCACCTTCGAAGAGTGAGATAATGATCCAGGGCTCGTCTTCTTGTGGGGCTCATGGGTGGAGGGGCTGAGACAGTTGCTGACTCTTTGGCCTGTGGACCAGCCCCAGGCTCAGGTTCCCGGCTGATCTTCCCACTATGGAGTTCAACCTCTGGGGGTGGCAATGGGGAACAGGAGACCGAAGGACTAGGGACTTCTGGTCTAGGGAGAGAAGGTTCAAAGGATGTATATGCTGTAAAGGAAAGGACCAACTCTCCTATGATTCCCAACTCCTAAAGCAGTGTTTCCTAAACTGTTTCTCTGCATAAGAAGAATTCTGTAATCAAATGAATTTTGAAAAGCCTATATTAAAATTTTTGAAGTTTTTCTTAAATTTCAAGACTTTGTGGAGCCCTTAAAATATGCTAATATTACTATTTTTCAAGGAGGATTACAAAGCACCATTTCTCAAACTTTATTTAAAGTCACAAAGTTCTATTTTTCCTGGAATACCAATTAACATCTCCAGAACTCTCATATTCCTCAGAAAATAACTTGGAAAACAATACTTTTACAGCCATCTATCTCCTTCTGTCCCTCCCTGCCTTAAGACTGAGTCCAATACCACAGTTTTTTTTCCTATCCACTGTCTCCATCTAACCAATGTGAAATAACTTTTCACAGTTATTCTTCAATTCTTAATTCCTCCTAATGCTGTAATGCTCAGTGGAGAAAGAATAGCCTTTTCAACAAATAATGCTGAGACAACTAAATAACCCATATGCAAAAGAATAAACTGGACTCCTACCTCATGCCATACACAAAAAGTAACCAAAAATGGATCATGGACCTAAATGTAAGAACTAATAGCAATGTTACTCTTTCCCTATCTCCCATTCTCAAATCACCATATTTTCCTCCGGCTTTCCCATCCCACAGACCTGCACTTTCGGCGGCAGCAACTGTTATAGTGGGGAGCTCTGTGCAGTGCACTCTGGGTGATAAATCGAGTCTGAGCCAGCAAAGGAGCCTGGCATGAAAATGGGAGAGAGTCAGTGCCTTCAGAGTTAGAGAGAAGCAAAAGCCTTTCAAATCTGGGTGTGTGGCAGGGTCCTGCCTGGGACACACCTTCCCCTCACTGATTACCTCAGATTTGGTCTCCTCCCTCCTCAACTCATGCTGCTGTTTTGGATTCTGCTCCATTCTCCCTCCTGGCTGTTTTCTGCCATAGAAAAGCTGCAGGCCTGAGGAGCAAGGGAAAAGGAATTAAAAACAGTGTACCAAGAATGATCTGCAGAGATTTTGAGGGTCTACTCTACATCTCCTCTGTTCCCCCAAACTTACTGGACAGATGTTTCTTGCCTGCACGGTGGGCAGTCAACATGGCCAGGGTGTCCAGTACAGGTCGGTGGGGGCAGATGGCACAAGCAAAGCTGGAGTGGTGGAGAGAAAAGGATAACTGGTTCAGAAGGGTCCCTTCCACTGGTCCCACCCTGTCCTACCAGTTCTTTTCAAAGACCAACTCCCAGGTCTCCCGTTCTCCATCATCCATATCCCCGTCTCTTCCAGTCCCTCATTCCCCGCCAAAGGGACCTAAGTAATCTCCTCCTTAACAACAGTTTATTGAGCCTCTAACAGCAGAAATCTCGGACTTGAGCTACTCATCGCCCTTACCGTCCATCCCGCAGCATCAGTGCCTCATCCTCCGGGATATAACTGGCCAACAGGTCACCGACTCTTCGTTTCTGCAGGGAGTGGGGGAAGAAATTTGGCCAATCTCAGCGAAATATTGAGAAGGATGGAAGGAAAATCAGAGAGACAAGGAGTCAAAGGTAATAAGGACCATGGAGAAAACAGTGTTCATAGGGTGAAAAAGGAGTCACCACCCAACTCTAGTCTCCTGGCTCCCTCCCGCCCCTGAGGTGTTGCCAGAGCAACGAAACAAAGCTCCTTCACAACTTTCCGAGAGCTGCTGAACTGCTCCAGACCTTCTCCTCTAGCGCTTACTTTGAGCACATTGAGTTGACTCCAATCGTCCCCTTCCCTCTTGAAAGACATCCCTACTGTGAGTCCCAGAAGTGACAAACTCGCCAGCAAAACATTAACTACTCTTTTCGGGCCACCTTAGCAAGCAAGGGGCGTCTCCTTTCCCTCTTCTCGTCTCTTTCCGGTTGGCCTCCTTACTTCCGGGAATGCGCTTCCCCTCATGCAGTGCGGATGCCGAAAGCCCGTCACTCCCGGGAAGGGAACTGCGTTGCCCATGGTTCCCTGAGCCCACGCGGGTGCGGGGCCTTTTGGGAAATGAAGTCTTTTCTCAAAGGGCTGCAATCAGGCCCTTCTGTCTTGGTAGATTCGGGGCCTTTGGAGGCACAAGAACCTAGACGTGGAGCTGATGATTCAGTCCGGATCTGAGAGTGTGACCGATCTGAAGCCGAGAAGGCCTCTTAGAGTTCTGAGTGGAAAGTGGACTACAAACGTTAGCGGTTTTTAAGTGCTTCGTCCGTGGCGTCAGCCTACCTGGGAGGGGGGCAGATTTGTTCCTGACCCTAACGGACCAGCCCCTGGACGGGGCGGAGTCAGAGTGGGGGAGTGCCGGGAGGCCGGACTGCCCGGCTGAGGGGGCAAAGTGAGAAAAAAGTGTTGAGGAGAGTACCTAGAGTTGAAAGGTCAGAGGTCAGCGTAGCGAGGAGTTGTGGGAGGTCGAAGGTCGGTAGGTTGTTAAAGGGAGACTGGTGGAGACTGAATAGTCAAGGATTAAGACTGTGGGAAACGGGCTTGAACGGAGGAGAAGAGAGGGCAGGGAAGGGGGCGGAGTGATGGGGTGGGAAGAGGTTTGAGGAGTAAAAGGGAGCTCTGGGCGAGGAGTGGGGAGTGGGGAAGATTTAGGAGAGAAGAGGAAAGGAATTCGGGGATTTAGCCGTGCCTTCTCAGACGCAAACCCAGCTGTTGTCAGGGTGTGGAGATGACCTCTCCCTCTAGACAGGCTCCCTTTGGGGGATCGGGACTCCTTCGGGGAAGCCGGACTCGTTCTTATGGTAGCCTGGTGCAGTCTGCCTGCTCCCCGGTGAGGGAAAGACGCCTGGAGCATCGATTGGAGCCCGGAGACACCCTGGCAGGACTAGCACTCAAATACGGGGTAACGGTGAGTTTCCCAAGGTTGAAACCAATTAGTAGTGTTTATTCCTCAGAAGAATATATTGGCCCTAGTAGACAATTTCCCCTGAATTTTTCCTAACTGGTGCTGTGTCGTGGTCTGTTCATACCTATATCCTTTTGTTTGTTTACCTATCTCAGCGTTGCGCTGTCTGGTTGGGATTAATCCTGTCCCACTATCCCAATGGAGAGGAGCAGCTATTATTTATTGCAGCCTACTATATGCCAGACACTATGCTAGTTGCTTTATATGCTATCGGCTCATTTGATCCTCACATCCCTATCAAGTGTACTACTATTGTCCTCTTTTTGTAGATGAAAAAACTGAGGCAGATTGGTTAACCAGTTTGACGGGAGTCAAATGACTAATAACTGTCGGAGTTGGAATTCAAACAGGTCTGACTCTGAAGCCTTAATAGCCTGTGTGGCTATTAACCACATAGAAATCTTTCAATTGAGAGTGATTAAATATTTACAGCAGATAATGGAGAGCTAGTTTTTAGTTCTAAGTTCCTGGGTGCCTATTGTTTCTTGTTCTATTCCCCCGCCTCAGTGCTCTCTCCACCAAGTATTTCAGGTCATGCGTAGGGTATTTTTGATAAGTGTAAAAATATAATGTGTGAAAGTTGGTGAGGTTTTTTTCCCCATATCCTTTTCAATCTCACAAACAAATGTTGGATTTAGCCAACATTTTTTATGCTTCCTATATTTAAAGCACTTTGGTAACCATCTTGGGAGATAAAAAACATAAACAAAATATGTGGTTGTTGCACTCAGGTAATTTATGGTCTAATAAGAAATGGATAAGGACAGAAATAGTGACTGTAAGGTGGCAGACTGTGGTGAATTGGTAGAGATAATAAAGGGCAGAAGTCAGAAAAGGAGGTTAATATTTACTTAGAAGGGGACAAGGGTGGAACATCAGTGCAGGTTTTGAGGGAGCCATCACCATGGATCTTGGAAGACTTAGAAGCTCCTTCCTCTGTGGTCCCCTCTACAAACCTAGGTAATATAGTTATTTGCAAGCTTTGTCTTTCCAATAGGCTATACTCTTCTTAAGGGTAGAAACTATTTCCTTTCAATTTTATATCCCTAAAGTCTGGCATAGCCCTGAACATAGAAGCTTAACAGATGTTTTTCTGAAT